>ML110000.1:30524-49503 GCA_003697995.1 Taxidea taxus jeffersonii | reverse complement strand
GGAAGGACACCTTCTGGCCCCTGGCCTCGCAGCTGTACTCCCCAGCATCTGCCTTCCCCACCTGCTTCACCACCAGCCGCCTGCTGCAGCCCGTGGCCTCCACGTGCACACTGGAGCTCGCACTCAGCTTCTTCCCGTCCTTGTACCACGTCACCTCCGTCTTGCTCTGGGCCACTTCACAGCTCAGGGTGGCACTGGCCCCCGCCTTGGCCTGCACTTCACTGTGTGCTGGCTGCTCCTTGGCAAACACTAATGCAAGTTCTGGAGACAGAGAGGGACAATCAAATACCTAGAGCTGAATGAAGGCCCACCTTCTGGATCTCAAACCCAGGATGCCTTGGCCACAAGCCTGCCCTGTTCCTGGCTCCCTCTACACAGAAAACCCCCCATTCAGAAAACTCATAAAGCAAGAGCAGGTTAGTTTTCATAATCTGAAGACTCCAGGTCAAATAATTTCCGGGTAGGTATGTGTTATGATTCAGGATTTGGCATTTATCATCTTTGGTCCCATAATTATGCTAACAAATGGAGGCATACCTGCACATCAAACCACAGGTATTTTCAGGGATAATTCCTGGTGCACTGTCACCAACAGTGGGTGATGTCCACGTCACAAGAACACAGACACAATGACTCCTAATGCAGTCTGTCACTTCTAGTAAGCCAACCACCATCCCTGTAATGAAACCCCTGGCTTGGGGACTCAACATGGTTTTTATTAGCTTACTTCTCTGGATCATATTACATTCTTCCTTTTGACATATATCCATCAGCAATTTTTTTCCAGCAGGGTTTTGTGAATGGTAAGTTCTCTCCATTTACCTCCTGAAAACATCTTTATTTCACTCAAACTTTTGAATGATAGTTTAGCTGGATACAGAATTCTGGTTGACAGTCATCATTCCCCAGTACATTGGAGATGATGCCTTCTTTGTCCTCTTCATTGCTGTGGACAAATCTGTGGAAGGATTACTGTCTTCCCATTCATCTTTACTCTTCTGTGGTTCGCTGTGATGTGTCTAGCTGTGGACTTTTTTTTCCTACATTTCCCATGATCACTTGGGAGTCCTGAAGCTTAGGATACACATCTTCAACCCCTGCTAAAATTTCTCTGTGTGATTTCCTTCATAATTTTTTCTTCTCATTCTCTCCAGCCTCTCCTAGAAATCCTTTGGACACACCTATGGCCTATAGCTTCTCTTCTCTACCTCTGCCCTTTTCTCTCTCTTTTTTTTTTAAATCTCTGTGTTTCCCTCTGAATAACTTCCTCAAATCTATCTTTCAGTTCAATGATTTTGTCTTCAGCTATGTCTAATTTGCTATTTATCACTCCACTAAATTGTTCATTATAAATGTGTTTCCCATTCATCAAGCTTCATTTGCTTCTTTGAATTTGCCTGTTCTTCTGCTTCCTTACTTAACTTTTTTCTTATTTTTTAAAATTTCTCATATTACTCATTTTAAGTATGCCGTTACATCATCTGAGGTCCCTGGGTGGTCTAGTCCTCATCTTTGCTGTGACTTCCAACTCCCTTCTATATAGGATTACTCCTCCAGTGTTTAGATGTATTTTACTGTGAATCTGGCATGGTTTCCTCAGCCAGTGGTATTATTAAGTGCGGCTTTGGTGGTGGGGTAACCCTCCTGATGTTCACTGTTGCCAGGCACTCCAGGAGTGCCACTGGCCTGGAGCCTCACTGGTAGATTTACTTCTCAGTCTGGGGTCCTTAGTATTATAAGTTGAAATCTCATTCCCAAGTGAAAAATGGGTATCCATTTCTTAGGGGAGCTTTTCCCATCTAAGCCGAGGCAGAAATACAAGTGCCCTGTGACCTCCCTGGGCTGCAGGAGATTGCTTTTCTGGTCCATCTTTTCTTTAATGATGTGGCTCTAGAAGGTTTCCATCGCTGTATGCTGATCTACGTCTCACTTCCTATTTGTTCTCACGCCTATTGGCAAGTTGGTGGTGTAAGTAGACCCAGGTCGCTGGGACGCAAAGCCCCCCAGAGTAGCAACAGTGCAGCAAGTCATCATCCGCTGCTTTCGTTTCACAGTGCTTCCTCTTTTCTAGCACCTGGAATGCCCCTCTTTCTCCTTGCCAGTCCAGATATTAACTTAACCTGGCTTTGTTACATTCGGCCCCACAGTTTCAGATGTCCACAGTAGGAGAGTTTTCACACTAGAGAAGTCCACAGTACTGCTAGAAATCCAAATCCAGATGGGGTGCTTTAAACTTTAACTTTCCAATCTCATCTACCAGGGACTTTTTGCTTCAGGAACACCTCTCTAATCTTCCAATAGTCAATGGAAATTTTGGCTTTTGGCCATCAGAGCATGGGTATTTTCAGGGAGAATTCATATATATATATATATATGTATATATATGTATATATATATACATATACACATATATATGGCTTAGATTTTGTTTTTTGCTCTCAATTTTTAAATTTAAATTTAATTAACATAATTTATTATTGATTTCTGAGGTAGAGGTCAGTGATTCATCAGTCTTATATAATACCCAGTGTTCATTAGGTCATGTGCCCTCCTTAATGTCCATCATCTAGTTACCCTACTTTCCCACCCACCTCCCCTTCAGCAACCCTCAGTGTGATTCCTATGATTAAAAGTCTCCCTCTTATGGTTTCTCTCCCTTCCTGATTTCATCTTCTTTTAAATTTTCCTCTATTCCCCTATGATCCTCTGTTTTGTTCCTTAAATTCCTCATATCAGGGAAATCATATGATAGCTGTGTCTCTGAATGACTTATTTCACTAAGCATAATACCCTCTAGTTCCATCCACATCATTGCAAATGGCAAGATTTCATTTTCTGATGCCTGCATAATATTCCATATATACTACAGCTTCTCTATCCATTTACCTGTTTATGGACATCTAGGTTCTTTCCATAACTTGGCCATTGTGGACATTGCTGCTATAAACATTCGGGTGCACGTGCCCCTTCATATCCCTACATTTGTGTCTTTGGGGTAAATACCCAGTAGTGCAATTGCTGGGTCATAGGGTAGCTCTATTTTCAACTTTTTGAGGAACCTCCATGCTGTTTTCCAGAGTGGCTGCACCAACTTGCATTTCAGAGATAATTCTTTATGAGATATCACCAAGAATGGGCAATATCCTTGAGTTACAAGACTTTTAATTGGATTTTTAATATTTTTAAAGGCACAAAGCCAAGGTATAGATGGCTCTATTTTTATGCCTTAAATGTATTTTTCATGGAGAAAAAGATAAAACATGCAGCTGGCTGACCTCCCTTGGAGCAGGTGACTGGATGGAAGACAGTGGTCTTCAGCAATCGGTGCAGTGTCTGGCCAGGGCTGCAGTCAGCCTCCATGTCACTGGGTTCTGCCCCCATCCCTCTGGGCCTCTCCTTATACGGCCCCAGCTCTCCCAGGGCCCCAGGGGTAGGTCCCACTATCATCCACTCCTTCCACGGTACTTCTTTTCCCAGTCCCTCCCACCACCAACAGACCCTGAGTCTCCCTTCCCAGACCTGCATCAACTGAGTACCATGCCCAGACAGCCAACCGCCCCCTGGACGTCCCAGGCTAGCTCATCACCTACTCTTCCCAGCATGTCTGCTCCTGTCCACCTGCCGTGTCTCAGATGGTGGCCCCTCAGTCTACGTGTTCACCCAAGCACGTAAGACTCACCAATATCACTGTTTCTCAGCCCACACCCACATGTGAACTGTTTCAGACACTCATCCACCCTCTGCATCCCTTCAGCCACCACCTCTGACCCGGACACCCCAGAAGCAAAATCTCTGCAGGACGCCAGAGGGGCTCAGTGGAATCCACATGCTTCCTGTGGATGTGATGCCCATCTGAGCTCCTGCCATCTGGCCTCTCAGCCAACAACAGCCTTATTTCTGGAATCATTTTTACACCCACTGAGGCTACTACCAGAATTCTGAGAATGGATGAGTCCTCACAAATGCTACCATGTGAAGGCAGAGAGCACTAACCACACAGCTGACTGTCACCCTCAGCCGTGGCCAGTGGGCACACACCTTTCAGACTGTACAGTGAGGAACCTGCCACTCATTTTGTGGCCCCAGACTCAGCTGCATCCTCCAGTTAGGGTCACATCAGGTCCCTGTTATTTCTGAGGCTCACTTCGTAGGAATCCTCCCAGACTAACCGTGAAGGAAACTGTGTCCTCGATATGCATGTCACAAAATCATTTCTGCTCACACTGTATGTGTATGTGTCACATCTATGTGTGTATGTCTACGTGCATATATGTGGGGATTATTATGTATGGTTGTGTGTGCATGTGTGTATGCATGTCTATGCATGTGTTGTTGAGAGTATATGTCTTTAAGTGCGCATGCACATATGTTTGTATGTGTGTCTGTGAGTGTGTATGTGTTGAAATGTGTGCAAGGGTATATATATATGTCTATGCATGTGTATCAGTCTGGATGTGAGCATATGTGTTTAAATGTGCATCCATGTAAAAGTGTGTGTGCATGCATTCACACCTGTCTGTGTGTGTTTGAGATGATCTGCCACTGGCTGTGACAGGAAAAAGCCTGTGGAGCCCTCCATGGTCACTCTGACCCCAAACTGAGCCAACACCATGAGGCCCCCAGCTACACAGTGGTTTGCCTTCAAAATTGACCTGAGTGAGTTACAAATATCATCACAAGGATGTTTAGGATTTGTCCCACACTAGAAAAAAATTAAAACCCATATTTTTACAAAAACACCTGTGGCTGGTCCACCCTGTCTTAGTCACCAAATGCAGCCACAGGGCCATGGAGTTCATCTGAGGGTTCTCAAAGTAAGCAGCAGCAGGTGGACTGGGGAGGACAAAAACCAGAATTCAAAGTCCACCAAACCAAAAGTGAGTCCACCTTCTCCCGCTTGCCTGCACACAGGGCAGCCCAACATCCAGAAGTAGGTCCCTTCCCCTCCCCCAGAGCATAGGGAAGAGAACCCCAAATGCTCAGAGGTAACTGAAGACACCCCATGTTTTCTCCATGCTATTACACCCTCGCCCATCAAGATCAGAAACCTTCAGAACACTGAGGATAGAGAATATTGTTCTCCAATGTTCCTGAAGGAGGACCCACTGATCTTTCTTTTTCTATCCACCTGCTGGTGCAGGAGGGACCATGGTAAGCAGGTACCAAGCAACATGCCTACCTTTCCAACCAAAGAGCTAAAGAGGATGACAGAAAACACAGAACATGAGGTTGTCAAGGAACACCAGGGCTCACCCCTGAGCCACTTGTGAGTGGATCTGACCCCAATCAGCAGGCCAAAGACCTCGAGCTCTGAACTGGAGCACAGGCCACTGGGCAAAGCCACAATAAGTACTAGGTGGGCACATTCAGGACAGATTGAAATGGTATTGCAAAGACTCTGGAAACAAAACAACCCCTGGAAGGCTGGCAGGAACCCATCACTGGAACTCAGCAAAGTTTATTTCTAGCTTAAAAAAAATCAACATTCCTCATTAGATATAAGGGAGACCCACAGTTTCAAAACATAATATTGATTACATCCAGGATGCTATCTGAAACCGTCCCCTGAAACTGTCAGGAAACTCTCAGGTCACATGCCTGCGAGAAGAATATTCACAGACACCAATATCAAAATGACACAGCAGCTGGAAATATCTGACAAAGAGTTTCAAGCAGCTATTATAAAAAGGATCCAAAAAGAGAAAGCAAATGCTCTTGGAAGGGGCGGAAAGACAGAAACTCTCAACAAAGAAAGAAAAAACATAAAGAACTGATATATACCTTTTGTAAGTAGAAAAATATAATAACTGGAATAATTCACTGAATAGCTCAGTGGCAAAATCCAGAAAACAGAAGAGTGACTGGACTTGAAGATAAATCAATAGAAATGAACCAATCTAAGCAAGAGCAAGAAAGGGACCTGTTGGATAGAGACTCAGGAACCTATGGGATTAAACTACAATGACTAAAATTCATGTCACTGGTCCTAGAAAGACAGAGGAGTGTAGTTCGAAAATATTTTCAAGAAATGATGCTTGAGAGATGCCTGGGTGGCTCAGTCGGTTAAGTGTCTGCCTTCTGCTCAGGTCATGATCTCAGGGTCCTAGAATTGAGTCTTGCGTTGGGCTCCTGGCTCAGCAGGGAGCCCACTTCTCCCTCTGCCTGCCCCTCCCCCTTCTTATTCTCTATCTGACAAATAAATAAATAAAATAAAAAATAAATTAAAGTTTCTACAAAAAAAAAGGAAGAAAGATAAAGAAAGGATGGTTGAAACTTTTTCAAATTTGGTGAAAGATTATAAGAGCCCAGCAAATCTTGGACACAAAGAAATCCACGACCAGACACACCATTTCAGAGCCACTGAAATTAAACAACAAACACTCTTGAAAACAGCCAAAGAACACAAACACATGATTTGTGGGGGGGCAATTTGAATTACTGTGATTTTTCTCATTGAAAATTAGTCACTAAAAGAAAGAACCATGGGTCCAGAATTCTGCATCCAGCAAAATTATCCTTCAGAAATGAAGATGAGGGGCGCCTGGGTGGCTCAGTGGGTTAAAGCCTCTGCCTTCGGCTCAGGTCATGATCCCAGGGTCCTGGGATCGAGCCCCGCATCGGGCTCTCTGCTCAGCGGGAAGCCTGCTTCCTCCTCTCTCTCTGCCTGCCTCTCTGCCTACTTGTGATCTCTGTCTGTCAAATGAATAAATAAAATCTTAAAAAAAAAGAAATGAAGATGAGATAAAGACATTCTGCATGAAGGGAAGCTAGGAAAGTTCACTGTCAGCAGATCTGCTCCACAAGAATTTCTAGGGGAAAGGACATTTAAGGAAGATTCAGAGCATCAGGAATGAAGGAAGACCAACATAAATGGTAGATATTTGGATGTTATGGACAATTATCTGCCCAACCCCCCCTCCCATGATCTGTGTGTTGAAGCCCTATCCTCCAATTTTGGATACAGAGCATTCAGGGAGTTAACTATGGTTAAAAGAGGTCCTAAGGGTGGGACCCTAGTCCAATAGGAATTTTTAAGAGAGAGACACCAGAGAATTCTCTTGATCTCCATGGGCCCACAGAGGAAATGATGTGTGAGGATACAGCCATCTGCAAGCCAGACAGGAAGGTCTCACCAGCACATGCCCAAACTGGTACCCTGATCTTGGGCTTCTATCCTCCAGCACTGTGAGAAAATAAATTTCTGTTGTTATGGCAGCCTGAGCTGACTAATATGTTAGGTAAACAAAACAGACTATTCTCCTGCACAATTCTTTGGACTGTATTTGGCAATTGAAAGCAAGAATTATTGCGTTGTTTGATGAGGCTGTCAATGCTAGACGTAATACATAAAACAATAATAACATAATGGCATAATGTTGGGAGGGTAAAAGGACCTAAATATTGATAAAAGTTCTACATCCCAACTGAAGTAGTAAAGTAATGATTCTAAGTAAGCAGTGAGAGTTGAGTATGTTTAACACAATCCCTACAGTGGGCACACAAAAGTAGACACAGAACCACAATGGATAAATTAAAGTGGAGTACTAAAAACTTCCTAAGTAACCCAAAAAAGGCAGCAAAGATGAAAAAGGAGAACCAAAAATGAGAAAAAAATGGAAATGATAAAATAGTAGACCTAAATCCAAATGTACCAATTATTGCATTAAATGAAAATAGTGTAAATACACTGATTATAAGACAAAGATTTTTAAAAGTCTTTTTTAAAAAAATTTCAACTTTTAAAAAAGTTGATTTTAAAAAATTACGCAACTTTGCATTATCTACAAGAAACTCACTTCAAATATGTGTAGGTAAAAACAAAAGAATTTAAAAATACATGTAATGCAAACACTAATCAAAACAAAGCTGGAGTATTTATATTAATATTTTATTAAAATCAATTAATATTATTATATTAAAATAAAGTAAATCTTTGAGCCAAGAAAATTATCAGAAATATTATAAAGACAAATGAGTCAATTCATAAAGAACATGTAATAATCCCAAATGAGTAAGCCCTTAACAACAGAATCAAAATATGCAGAGCAAAAACTGACAGAACTGTAAATAAAAACAGAAAGTCCACATTTATAAAGACCTCACCCTTCACACAACAACTGGTAGACAGAAGATCATCAGGGGTATAGAAGAAGCAACCCATTCACCAGCAGGACCTAACTGACATTTGCAACACATTCTACCCAACAACAGCAGAATATACCTTCCCTTCAAGTATACATGGAACATTTACCATGTTTTAATGGCAACTTAACTACAGACCATACTGAAGTTAAGAAAAGAAATTTCTAAAAAAATTTTTAAATTGGAGTAATACCAAGTATGTTCTCTGACCAGAATGGAAGTAGACTAGAAGTCAAAAACAGAGAGATAGGAGTAAAATCTCTGAATACTTTGAAATTAAACAGCACACTTCTGAAAACTACAGAAATCAAAGAAATCTCAAGGGAAATCAGTAAATATTTTAAACTGAACATCAATTAAAATAAAAACATATCAAAATTTGTAGGATAAAGTTAAAGCAATAATTAGGGGGAAATTTACACTATTAAATATTTATATTAGAAAAGAAAAACTTTTTAAAATCAGCAATCTTTTTTTTTCACCTTAAGAAATTAGGAGCAAAATAAGCTCAGAGCAAGCAGAAGGAAAAGTAATAAAGAACAGAAATCAATTAAATGGAAAAAATAGAGAAAATCAATGAAAACTATATACAGTTCTTTGAAAAGATCAATAAAATTGATAAATCCCTAGTAAGATTAATAAAGGAAAAAGAGAGAAAATCTAAACTAACAATATAATATAAAATAATGAATGGAAAGGAACATCACCACAGACCCTGCTAACATTAAAAGTATAATAAAGGAACACTACAAACAACTCTATGTACGTAAATTAGACGAATTTGAAGGGATAGAACAATTCCTCAAAAATTACAAACTACTAAAATTTGCCCAAGAAGAAATAGGTAACTTGCATAATTTCACCTCTATAAATAAAATGTTTTCAAAATTTAAACCTTCTAAGGGAAGAAATGTTTAGCGCAGATGACTTCAGTGGTTTAATCAAGGAAACAACTTTAAGAGAAGAAATTAAGGAAGGAAGACAAATCACATCAATTCTACACAGTCTCGCATAGAAAACAGATGAGAAGGGAACCCTTTCCATTACCCTGAGAACAAAGCCACACAAATACATACATGAAAACTACCAACCACACTTCTTCAAGAATATAAATCTAAACAAACTCAACCAAACAGTAACCCATTGAACCAGAAACATGTGAAAAGAATAACACACTGGGTGTTGTACGCAATGAGCCATGGAATGCTACATCAAAAACTAATGATGTACTGCATGGTGACAGACATACATCAAAAAAAACACACAATGAGATACCATCTTACATCAGTTAGAAGGCAAAAATTAACGAGTCAGAAAACAACAGGGGCGCCTGGGCGGCTCAGTGGGTTGGGTCTCTGCCTTTGACTTGGGTCATGGTCTCAGGGTCTTGGGATCGAGCCCTGCATCAGATGTAGTGAAAAGACGGAGCACCTACACCCCAAGTTCACAGCAGCCATGTCCAAAACAGCCAAACTGTGGAAGGAGTCGAGATGCCCTTCAACAGACAAATGGATAAAGATATGGACCACATTTACGATGGAATATGACTCAACCATCAGAAAGGATGAATACCCAGTTTTTGCATCAACATGGATGGGACTAGGAAATTATGCTGAGTGAAATAAGTCAAGAAGAGAAAGTCAATTATCATATGGTTTCTCTCATGTGTGGAACATAAGGAATAGTGGGTAGGACCATACAGGAAGGGAGGGAAACCTGAATGAAAAGAATTGGAGAGGAAGAAGAACCATGGGGGTCTATGGACTCCATAAAACAAACTGAGGATTACAGAAGGGAGTGGGGTTGGGGGATGGGTTAGCCCGGTGATGGGTATTAAGGAGGGTACATGTGGTGATGAGCATTGGGTGTTATATGCAACTACTGAATCATTGAACACTACATGAAAAACTAATGATGTACTATATGGTGGCTAACTGAACAAAAAAAAGACTTACTTCCTTCCCTCCTTTCTTCTTTCCCTCCTTTCTTATTCTTCAAGCCTGAATAGGAGCTCACTCAATGCAAATAGCCTTTTCCCCATCGGTATTTGTTGAAATCAATCACGGGCAATTACTGAACATCATGGCTTCCCAAAGGGGTAGGTATCAGTTGAGTAAACAACAGGCTAACAAATCGGCTGCAAAAGGAAAAGCTGCAAGAATGTCTATGTCCAGAGAGGACTTTGGAAAGCTCTGGCACATTCCTGGGCATCTAGAGGGCCACAAATATATGTATACTCAAGAATCATTTGAGAAGGCCCTAAACTCACACTATAGGCTAACCTTGAGGTCGTGGAAACATAATTGTAAACTGACTAAGTTGTATATGCATGTACCAATAAGAACTGGGAGGCTTACTGGTTACATGCATCTAAAGAAGTCACTGTAAAACCAAAACCATTAGCTAACCAACCAGAGACTTCAGGGGTTCAACACAGTATAAAATGCAGACTTCACAGAAGTAGTTCAGAAAAGTCACTGAACACACAAATAGAAACAAAAACAAACACCAACAACTACAAAGTGGGGAGGGGGTTGGACAATTTGAACTAAGTTCCCACATGATATTACTTCATATTCCAATATCAACAAAGAATTATATGACATGCAAAGAATCATGGTCCATTACAGGAAAGGAAGCTGTCCAACAGAATCTGTCCCTGAGAATGTCCAGATATTGTTTCACTAAACAAAGTCTTGAGATCAGCTAGTTTAAATATGCTCAGAAAATTGAAGGAAACCATTTCTCATCAAATAAAGAAATGTTTGAGAACAATGTCTCATCAAATAGAGAGAATATCAATAAGAAAATATATTTCTAAGACTACATAGAAAGTCTACATTTGAAAAGTATAACTGGAATGAAAATTCACTAGAGGGGTTCAACTTCTGATTTGAGCAGACAGAAGAAAAAAACTCAGCAAACTTGAATACAAGTCTCATGAAATTACCCAGTCTAAGGAGCAGAAAGAAAAAAGAATGAAGAAAACAAACAGAGCCTCAAATCCCTGTGGGGCAACATACACACAGGGAGATCTAAAGGGAAAGGGGCAAAGAGAATATTCATGAGTGTTCGTTCCTACCAAGAGTGACAGCTGATGTCCCTTCAGAAACCATAGGAGCCAGAAGCTAGTAGGTGATGTTTTAAAGTGCTCAGGGGAAAAGGAAACAAAAAACAAAAACTATTAACCAAGAACTTTATATCTGACAAAAGCATCCCTGAAAATGAAGGAAAAATTAATACATTCCCCTTCAAATAAATACTGATGATTTTGTTGCTATTATAACTGTCCTGCAAGAAATGCTAAATAGGCATTTCAGGCATGGATGAAAAACACTGACAATAACTTGAAATTATATGAAAGAATAAAGAACAGTAATAAGTGTAGTCACACAGATAAATGTAAATGCCAGAATTGCAGCATTTTTTTAGTTTTTAACTCTTTGGGTTTTATTTCCCATATGATTTTTTTAAAGATTTTATTTATTTGACAGACAAAGATCACAAGTAGGCAGAGAGGCAGGCAGAGACAGAGAGAGGGGGAAGCAGGCCCCCCGCTGAGCAGAGAGCCTGATGTGGGGCTCAATCCCAGGACCCTGGGATCATGACCTGAGCCGAAGGCGGAGGCTTTAACCCACTGAGCCACCCAGGTGCCCTCCCATATGATCTTAAAACACAAATGCATAAACAATAATTACAAAACCATAAAGTTAATGGACTTAAGTTAGTGTATAAAGACAAATTTTGACAATACCAACATAAAGCTGCACTTTGTATGGGGACACAGAGCTGTAAAGGAACACCTCTTTTATTTAAACTAAAATGGTATAATTTTAAACTTGAATATTACAAAGTTAGGATATTAATTGTGATAACCACTGAGGGTATCCACTAAGAAAAAACCAGACAGATGATAGATAAATAGATAGATAGAGCCAATGTTATATGTATATGTGATATATACAAAGTTATAGTAAATATATACACTTAGTACATGAAACACCAGAAAAAATCAATTAAACAGAAAAAAGACAGTAATGGAGAGAATAAGGAACAAATAAGATACAACATATAAAAAAAACAAAGACCAAAATAGTAGAAGTCCTTCCTTGTAAGTATAATTTTAACTGTAAATAGATTCAATTCTCTAATTAAAAAGTAGTGATTGGTGAGATAGATTAAAAAAAATACATGCTGTTTACAAGAAACTTACTTTAGATCCAAAGACACAAATAGGCTTCAAGTGAAAAGATGCTCCTTACAAATAGCAACCAGAAGAGACCTGAGGTGTTTATACTAATGTCAGGCAGAACAGACTTTAAGGCAAAAACCATAGGAAAAATTATCTATTGATTGATAAATGCATTGATTAAGGACATCATAAGTTGTTAAAAGGTTCATTTCACCAAGATCTCACAACTGTAAACATAAGCACAACACACAGGAAAGACCAAACTGCAAGAAGTGAAAACTAACAGATCAAAAAGAGAAAAAGATGTACAATAGTAGTTGGAGAGTTCAGTGCCCTGCTTTCCATAATGGACAGACAGACAGGAGGTCAGTAAGGAAACAGCAGTGTATGCCAGGTAGACCCAGCTGACTCAACGGAACTCTCCACCCACCACACCAGAGACACACACACAGAACGTTCTCTGGCACAGACCATGGGTTCGGCCAGGAAATGAATCTCAGTAAATGTAAAGAGATGGAAATCATACAGGGTATCTTCTCCCACCACAGATGAGTGACGCTAGAAATCACTAATAGAAGGAAAACTGGAAAATCCATAAGTCTGCCAAAAGTAAACAATGCACTCTTAAAGAAGAATTGTAAGGAAAATTACAAA
Source organism: Taxidea taxus jeffersonii (assembly GCA_003697995.1). Classification (NCBI taxonomy): domain Eukaryota; kingdom Metazoa; phylum Chordata; class Mammalia; order Carnivora; family Mustelidae; genus Taxidea; species Taxidea taxus. Next base: position 36,515 of record ML110000.1, on the reverse strand, counting down.
ATATTTTGAGATAATTGGAAATGAAACCACAACACACCAAGACTAATAAGATGCAGTGAAACCAGTGCTCAGAGGAAAATCCATAGTTATAAATTATAGGCCTATGTCAAAAAAGATGAGCACAAATCAATAATCTAACTTCACACCTTAAGAAACTAGAAAAAGAAGAGTAAGTGGAACCCAAAGTTGGAAGAAGGAAATAAAGTCTATAGATGAGATGAATGAAACAGAATAAAAAGGCAAAAGAAAGAATGAAGGACATTTGAAAAGATCAACAAAATCAGCAAACCACTAGGTAGACAACTAAGAAATTTAGAGGACTCAAATTATTACAACAGAAACAAATGTGGGGACACCAGTACAGACCTTACAGAAATACAAACCATGGTCAGAGAACACCATCAACAAGCGAATGCCAACAAATTCTAGATGAAATGCCCAAACTCAGAGAAACTGACCCCAGAAGAAATAGAAAACCTGAACAGACCTAGAACAAGTAAAGAGAATAAATCAGTAATCAAAAACAAAATAAGAGGCATCCAGACTGCAAATAACGAAGTAAAACTATCTATGCAATACAGGGGACACATTTTTGTATCTAAAAAAAAAAAAAATCCTTAAAAATACACAGATAATTAATAGGTGAATAAACCAGCTCAGCAGAGTTGTAGGACACAACAGCAATATTCAAAATTAATTCTATTTCTGTATATTAGTGATTAACCTTCCAAAACTAACATTTAAAAAATAATTCCATTTAAGGAAGCATCAAAATGAATAACATACTTACCAAAAAAATCAACAAGTCTTCTACATTAAAAACTAGAAACTACTGATCCCGGCACTGCCTGCCTTGAAAGGACATATGCCACCCCATGTGGGCACGGGCTGGTCCCAGGACACACACAGGCCCCTCAGCAGACCCACGCCAGCCACTTGACCATAGGACCACCATCTCCACCCTCGATGTCACACAGCCCAGACAGTAAAGCCAGGGGCTCATTTTTCCAGGCTATCCGCAGAGGGGTGTGGCCATCAGAGCTGTTTTAAGCCACTGAGTTTGTGATAATTGGTTGTACAGCAATAGGAAATGACCCAAAAAATACTCCCTGCATGTTCTTCCCACCTGAAATGTGATGGTTGGAGCTGTGGAAACCATCTTGTAACCAGGAGACAATAAGCATAAGGAAGGTCCTTATTTTGTGCTCAGGGTGGCAGAGAACTAGAAGCAGACAGAGCCTGTGTCCCTGTGGTGTCCCTGTGGGAGGCTATTAGAAACAGCCCCTGATGAGTGAGGCCTCCATATGTCCACACCCTCAGCAGTGGGGTCCACTTCCCCCGACCTGGAAACCAGGGCGTGTGCAGCAGAACGTGGTGGAGGTCACGCTCTGGGCACAGACCCCAACAAGCCCCGTAGCACCTGCTACAGAGCCACCACAGAGACACCGTGGAGACACAGACCTGGGGCAGAGACTCCAGGAGCAGAGAAAGGGATCCCAGACACAGGAGTGAGCCCAGCCAACCTTGTACGGAGACAGAGGCTTGCCATCCGGCCAGACCCACACACAGAAGCCCTGCGGGGACATCGGACACACGGACGAGGCCAGGCTGGATCCTCCTGCCCCGGCCCATGCTTCATGCAGCAGAAAGGAGTGGTCTCACTGAGCCCTGCCTGAACCCCTGGCCACACAGCCAACTGTCCCCACGGTTTGGGGGTGTTTGTTAGCTGGTACTAGATAACTGCCTGATGCAGGCTGACCCAGCGTCCTCCCAAACACCTCCTCCAGGCCTGTTCCTGGCATGTCAACTGACCTGCAACGTTCAGGCGGAAGGACACCTTCTGGCCCCTGGCCTCGCAGCTGTACTCCCCAGCATCTGCCTTCCCCGCCTGCTTCACCACCAGCCGCCTGCTGCAGCCCTTGGCCTCCACGTGCATGTTGGAGCTCGCACTCAGCTTCTTCCTGTCCTTGTACCACGTCACTTCCGTGTTGTCCTGGGCCACCTCACAGCTCAGGGTGGCACTGGCCCCCGCCTTGGCCTGCACCTCCCTGCGTGCTGGCTGGTCCTTGGCAAACACTGCAGAGGGCTCTGGGGACAGAAAGGGATGCATGGTCAGAAGCCCCACTGAAGGGAGGTTCCCAAGTCCTGGAGCCAGGTGACCTTGGGAATCTTTCACAGTCAGGTGCTGCTGGTAGAGCCCCCCTCCCGGGCACAAGGAGACCTGATGCCGGGACCCCTCCAGGACATGGGAGGAGCAGCCTCTGAGAACCATGATGGACAGCCAGGCCAGTGCCTAGGGACAGATAGAGGGAGGCCTGGGAGCAGTGACCAAGACCCAGCTAAAGGCCAGGACTCAGCATCTGCCAAGAGGCCCCAGAAGCTTCTAGCAGGAGCCAGAGCCTTAGGCATCCAGACCCCAAGCCTTGTCTGCCTCACTTCCTCATCTTCAAAAGGAGAAAAAGGCTACAAGTTTCCTTCTTATCTTTTATTTTCCACACCCACACCTTTTCTCATCTAAATGTTAGCTCTTTAGGAGGTTCCTCTTCCCAACTCCAGGAGCAACAGCCCCTCCCGGGCATTCTTGGAAGAAAGGAAGGGCCGGACAGCCTAGCCTCACAAGTGCTTGATGCAGCCGGACTTGCTCCCCACCCACTATACCTCAGAGGCTGCAGCTCACCAGAGACACGCAGCTGGAAGTCCACGGAGTCCTCGCCCACGCAGCACGAGTAGGTACCCTCATCCTGCCTGGTGACGGAGGTCGCCACCAGCCGGTGCCGTGAGCCCACGTCCTCCTGCAGGAAGTGCTGGCTGGAGCGGCTTAGCTCCATGCCATCCTTGTACCAGTGCACACTCACATGGGCCTCCGCGGTCTCACATTCGAAGTGAGCTGGGCCTCCAGCCACAGCATCCACACAGCCACCAGCGGTGTCCTTGTGCAGAAAGGGAGGGAGCCCTGGAAGGGCCCCGGGCAGGTCAGTGGGGCCAGCAGAGCCCCAGCCACACAGACACCCATGCAGACAGCAGACAGAGATGCCGGGGGCCTGTGGGCCTCCCCTAGACCAGGGTCACCTTTGGAGTGCCACCTGCCCTTAGGAAGCCCCGCCCCCTGCTGACCAGAGCCTCCCCTCCCCCATCCTGCCCAAGGTCAGCTGAGCAGGCCCCACTCCCCACTGCCCTACAGGGACAGAGAACGGTGACTCCCACCACCCAGTCCCCTAGAGCCTGCCCAGAGCAGGGGAACCTAATGTGGGGCCGTGGCCATGGGTGACATGGACCCCCACATAGCAGGTGTCACCTTGCACCAGGAGCTGATAGGCGATGTGGCCCCCACAGCTGACACACTCGTAAAGGCCGGCATCATCTTGCACCACATCCCGCACCAGCAGTGCCCGCTGTCCGGCCACGGTCTGCACCTCGTACTTGGGGCCTGGTGGCAACGCGTGGCCATCCTTCAGCCATGTCACCGCTGCAGCCTGGTCTGACAGCTCAGCCAACAGCTGTGCCTCCTCATGCAGCCGGGCCAGCACTTCCCTCACAGCTGTGACGGGACGCCTGCTGGTCAGCCCTGGGGCCGCTTGGGGCCACAGACAGGTGGACAGAGCAGTGGAGAGAACAGGGGAGGGGACAGAAGGAAGAATGACAGGGAGATGGGCGGACAGAGGGGGAATGGACAGTGGAGGAGGGGAAAGAAGAGGCATGGAGGAGGGAACGGGGGAGGGGACAGAGGAAAAAATGACAGGGAAATGGATGGGAGAGGGAACAGAGAGAGAATGAAGCGGGAGGGAAGAGAGAAGAGTGGACAGACGTGGACAGAAGGAATGGACAGGGAGGGACAGTGGGGAAAGCATGGGGAGGGGACAGAGTGGGCAGAGACAGGTATGAGGCAACAGGGAGAGGCAGAGTGACAAAAGGAATCAGCAGAGGGGAAAGGGAGGGAGGGGAGGGAGAGGAGCAGGCAGATAGAAGAGTGAGGCTTGAGCCCCGTCCTCCACGCACAACCTGCACAACCCATGGCAGAGGCCACTGCCAGCCCTGGGCAAGCTGCCTCCCACGGCCCTCTCCTGCCGCATCAAGGAGACCACCCGGGAGCTCACCTGCCCCGGGATGAGCAGCAGCTCCAGGAACCCCCACCCCACTGCTAGGGCAGAGGCCTGGGGGTCCCAGCGGGGGCCTCCTACCTCGGACCACCATGCGGATGCTGCTTTCAATGCCATTGGCCACGAACTTGAGCTCAGCGCCATGCATGCTGGCGGGCACGGAGTGGATGGTGAGGGCATGCTGTGTGCTGTCCTGACGGATCATGTACACGCTGCTGGCCTTCAGGGCCTGCCCGTCCAGGAACCACTCGCCCGCCGAGGCCAAAGTGAGGTCCACGGAGAAGGTCACCTCACCACCCTCCACAGCCTCCACTGCCTTCAGAGGCGTCCTCACAGCAAGCTGGGGGGCTGCAGGGTGAGGGCTTCAGAAAAGAGCCAGCCTCTGCCCTCTCCGCCTCTCCTCTGCCTGAGCCGGGCCCAAGCGCTGCCTCCCCCCAGGAAGTCCATGGGGCAGGCACCCGGAACGCATCCACACTTACCCAGGTGCACAGTCCCTGGGAACTCGAGGTAGGGGCTGTGGCCAAAGCTGTTCAGAGCGGACACCCGGAACTGGAAGTCGCCCTCCTCGGACACGCTGGCCACAGTCAGCTCCTGCGCACACACACACTCAGCCTCATGGCACCGGCTCCAGGTGTAGGCGCCAAGCCGCTTCTTCTCCACCAGATAACCATCAATGAGGACCGGGCGGTCCCCGTGGGGTGGTGGGGACCAGCTGAGGGTCACAGAGCACTCTGTCCTGGACTTCACCACGGGGGCCTCAGGCGCGTGCAGGAGCAGCTTCCTAGGGGCTGGGCAGAGGACCACCCAAGGCGTCACTCACTGGGAGTTCCCTCCCCAGGCCCTCGCTCCAAGGAGAGCACACGTCTGGACTGCCCAAGGCCCGAGGGGACTGCAGGGCTAAGGGATGCTATGGGCCCATGACCAAGGGGCCTGGGGACACACTCCATCTGTGAATCCAGGTCTCGGGCTTGACAATGACCAAAGCAGGGCACAGTGACCATTCTGAGGGCGCTGAGACGCGTGTGCAGGGGCACATTCCTACCCCAACAAAGGGCTGACCCAGTGGAGGTGGGTGGGGGGAGGGACCTACCCCCAATCTACAAATTGGATAGCAAAGGCCACAGAAAGAGGACATGCTCGCTCACGATGTCCCACAGCTGTCTCGCCCACACATGGCTTCTGGATCAATCTGTACCTCCTGCTTTCCCAGAGTGGCAGTCACCAGAACTCCCACTCTGCAGTCACCTGGGGTGACCACAGTGCAGGAGGGCAGCAAACAAACCAGCAGTCGGAGGAAACTAGAGCTATGACCTGTTTGTCCAGCCCCCAAAGCCCCCACACCCCGCAGCAGACCAGAGTATACAGCCCGGCCCGGTGAACAGAGAAAGGGGAAAGGGGCCGGTCCATGCAAGGGGCACTCCCTGGCCCTTACCAGACACACAGAACTGTGTCGTTGTCCGGCAGTCCCCCGCCATGAAGGTCACCTCGCCCGTGTCCTCCAGGCTGCACTTGGAGATGGTCAGCGTGTGGCACGTGCCTTCTGTGGTGATGGCCACGCGACCCCCGGCCACCACCTCCTCCTGGTTCCTCAGCCAGTGCACGGAGTCCTCGGGCCCGGCCAGCTCCACACAGAACATGGCCGTGTCCCCCACTCGCACCGCCGTCTTCCTGGGCAGCCTCCGGATGAGGTTGCCTGTGGTGGACAGGGCCCGGGAACCCGTCGGTGTTTGGGGGGGTCCCCTGCCCGCCCCTCCTCGACCCCACCTTCCGCCCCATCACTGCCCCAGCACACCCCGAGCGTCGCACCCGCCCGGCGCCTCCTCCCGCTCCACTCCGCCCCCTGCCCGCCCCATCCCCTCCCACCTCCACTCCGCCCCCTGCCCGCCCCATCCCC
>ML110000.1:0-30514 GCA_003697995.1 Taxidea taxus jeffersonii | reverse complement strand
CCCCATCCCCTCCCACCTCCACTCCGCCCCCTGCCCGCCCCATCCCCCTCCCACCTCCACTCTGCCCCCGAGGCCCCGCGCACCTCGCACCGCGAGCTCGGCCACCGTGCGGCTGCCGCCCGCGGTCTCGCAGAGGTAGACGGCGTCGTCGTCGGCCGAGACATTGCGCACGGTCAGCCGGCGCTCGGTGCCGTCCTCCTCGATGCCGTACTTGGCGCTGGCCCACAGCCGCGTCTCCTCCTTGTACCACGCGGCCTCCGTGGCCGGCAGCTCCACCTCGCACTGGAACGTGGCCGACTCCCTCTCCCGCACCTCCAGGTCCTGCAGCCGCTTCCTGAAGGGCACCGCGGGCTCTGCGGGGACCGGGCGCGTGAGCCGGGCGGCGGCGGCGGGGCCGGGCCGGAGAGGGTAGCGGGGAGGAGGGGTTGGGGGGCGCAGAGTGCGGTCGGGGCAGGGAGAGGGGCGGCGGTCGCGGCGGGAAGCAGGGCGGGTCAAGGGCTCCGTTAGTCCATACGGGGCTGGCACGGGGGCAGGGGGGCAGGACCGGACTTGGGTGGGAAGGCAGGGGAGCCGCAGGGATGAGTCCAGGGAGGTAGGGGAATGTAAGGGGCAGGGGTAAAGAGCTCCCTCCCCTTAGACAGAAGATGTCTGCAAACGAGGCACCTAAAGCCTCAAAAGTAGCCCAGAGCTGCTGCTCCCTGGCCACAAAATCCGGGGGGATCCCGCTCCCACCAGCTGCAAGGCGGCAGGACCAGGGCCTGAGCGCCAGCAGGGGGCCAAGCCCGGCTGCCCTGCGTACTTTCCCCTGTGCAGCTTCTGCAGGGACCCCGAGGAACCGGGCCACTTCCTTTCTCCCCCACTCTGCCTGGGAGACCCCCTCAGCATCCGTGAGGGGGTGGGACGCCCGCCTCCCACCCCACCCCACCCCACCTCCCGCCATCTCCCAGGAGGAGGGGCCGCCCAAGCACTCCTGTGACTCTCGCAGACACAGTAGGGCGGGCGGAGGGTCATCCACTTCGCCCTCCTTCTGTGGCTCCAGAAACACGAGAGCCGCCCAGGCCTCCGCCTCCGGATTCCACGACGGATTCCAGTGCAGGTGGAAAGGCCGGGGGAGGGAGGGCCGGGGGGTGCTTGTCGGGCAGCGAGCACGCGCGGGGGCCGCGCGCCCGGTGCCGCGAGCTCACCTCGCACAACGACCAGCACGGAGCTGTAAGTCTGGCCCACCAGGTTGGACGCTGTGCAGGTGTAGAGGCCCCGGTCCGACTGCTTACAGAAGAGGATCTTGAGCACGAAGTTCTCCTGGGCGTCCTCGTACACCACGTGTCGCCGGCCCTCGACCACCAGCTGCCCATCCTTCTTCCACACGGTCTCTGGCTTTGGCTCCCCCGTCACGTAGCAGCTGAGGCGCGCGTGCTTGCCTTCGGTCACGGTGCAGGTGCGCGTGCCAGAACCGGGTGGCGAGGCGGGGGCGCTGTCGGCGCGCATCGCCTGGCGCCGCCGCTGCAGGTGCGCCAGAAGCGCGGCGGTGGAGGCCCCGGGAGGGCCCGCCGCGTCCGCATCAGCGTCCACGGTGAGCGCCGCGTCGGCGCTGGCCGCGCCCAGCGGGTTCTCGGCGCGCACCGTGTAGGTGCCGCCGTCGCGGGGCCGCGTGGCCTGGATGCGCAGCGCGCTCGCCTCGCCGCTGGCCTCCACGCACACTCTGGGGGCGTCGGGCGAGCCCAAGCGCCGGCCGTCCTTGGCCCAGCTCACAGCCATAGGCGGCGAGCCGCGCACGCGGCAGCGGAACGTGGCCTCGGCGCCCTCGCGCACGCGGATGGACGTGGGCCGCAGGAGGAAGTGGGGCGCCTGCTCCGCGCAAGCGGCCTCGGCGTCCACCTGCAGGCCCACAGCCGCGAAGGCCTCACCGATGGCGTTGCGCGCGCGGCACACATACTGCCCGCTGTCGCCCAGTGCCAGGTCTAGGATGGTGAGGCGGTACAGGTCGCCGTCCTGGGCCAGGCGGAAGTGAGCGCCCGCTTCCACCGGCTGCTGGTCCTTCTCCCAGCTCACCTGCGGCGTGGGGTTGCCCACGATCTGGCAGCTCAGAGTGGCGTCCTTGCCCACCGACACCACGAAGGCCTTGGGCCGGGTCAGGAATCGGGGTGCCCCACTGAATGAGTGATCCATGCTGGGGGTGCGGGCGGTGGGAGGGACCTGGGAGCGGGTTGGGGGAAGGTCATAGTGGGGACGAGACCCTGCACTGATGGAGTCCCCCACCTGCGCCACACTGCTCCCCCCATCTCCCCTGCCCCCACAGCTAGGACTGCCTGAGGCACAGTGATACAGAGATTCAGATTTGCTGCTCCTTTCTGGGCACTTGGAGTCTGGTGTCACACCCCCTCACAACAGGCTTTTCTATCTCCTTCCTGTCCCCCCCAGCTCTCACCCCGCACCCAACTCCGGGTCCAGTTGAGTACCTGTCCCAAAACACACCAGCCCCTGGCTCTGGTCACCAGCGTCTCCCTCCTCTCCACACAGACCTGCCTGTGTGTTTCTGTGTTCCCTCCCCTCACCAACTCCAGCTGCCTTCAGGGGACCAGTCCCCATCCCCCACACACCGCTGCCTCCTGGAATCCGAAATTCCCATCTGCGGCTCTCTGAACCTGGCCAGGGTCTGGCCAGGGAGGCCTTCTCCGGTGCCTGCTGCTGGCCTGTGCCTCTGACTGTGGTGCCCTGGGGGTCACAGATCCTCCATCCCAGGAGATGGCCCTCTGAGCCCCCTGCCCCATGTGCTCCCATTTGTCCCCTGCCCCTTCCTCCTCCGCATGATTCATCCTCCCAAGACACATGTGTGGTCTGGGCACCGCAGCCCGGCTGGCCCCAGGCAGTGCCCATGACGAAAGTCCAGTGTACTGGGCCATCAGCCCCTCTCCAGGGGTTCCCAGGCCCCCTCAACCCTGATGACGAGATCGGAAATCTGGCTGCCAGTTGGACCCCTTACAAGCCACCCACCCCCCAGAGCTGCCCACACCTGCTCGCTGTGTGCACCTGCTCCTCCCCCAGGGACAGGCCCAGTTCCCTGGGAGGAACCATGGACGTCCGGGCTTGACTGGCAAGGCCTGGTCACTCTACAGAGTTTGTGTCCTCACTAGCTGGGCACCCTGTGGGGACAGGGTTGGCACTCCCATAACAAAGGCTACCAGGGGCGGGCTGGCCGTCGGCACAGGTGGGTAAGGTGAGCCTGGGCCTAGCCTACCCCCCCCCAATTCTGTAAGAACAGCAGCCACCACCCCCCCCCCCCCCCCCCCCCCCCCCCCCCCCCTCTCGGGGCTGGCCCAAGCACCTTAACTCCCTCCCCACCCCAGTGCTGGGCTTCCAGCATGGGCTGCCCCCTGGGGGACAAGTGGGGTAACGTTCTGGGCCCTTGGGCTCCTGTCCTGTGATTCAGGGCCTAATCCCCCTTAATCCCCCTCGAGGAGGTGAGACTGTTCCAGCCTGCTGACTCACTGTGCAGTCAGCACCTCTGTCCCCTGCCCCCCCACCTGGCCAAGCTCTGGGACTGGGAGGACCTGGGCAGGCGGCCACCCGAGCCCGGCCTCTATGGACGCCCTCCTGGGCCTTGATGTCTCTCTGGGGAAGGGTTACTCTGACATTGGGTCTCCAGAAGCCCTGAGCTCTGAGTTTCCTGACTCCTGGTTGGCCTGCAGGTCCCCCCAAGGCAGGACACCCACTGCACCCTAACCCTCACCACTCCAGGTGCAGCTATGGGACCTAGGTGCTCTGAGCTCATGAACGGGCAGGGGCTGAGGGCCTCCTCCACAGCTGGTGGCCTCTGGGGGGCCAGGAGGACAGGGAAGGGACAGGGACTTCCCTTCACTACACATGCCTGGGGGCAGCAGCCCAGGCCCTTGGCAGGTGACAGGCTGACCCTTGGCCTGGGAAGGATGGGCAGAGACCCTAAGATCTTTTCAGGCCCCCAGGAATGGTGCTGATGTCTGGTCAAGGGCCCGTGTTCCCCCACGTCAGTGCAGCAGACCCAGGAGACCCTGGGGGCTCCCATAGGCTCAACCGCTCCCAGGCAGGCATCCCCACTGCTCCATAGGGCTGCGGCGCCCAAAATGCTGGCCCAAGGACTCCAGAGCCACACTCCTTCAGGCCAAGTTGGGGGAGTCCTGCTGGGCTGGGACATGCAGTGGGGAGTGGGAGGCTCAGGAGGGGACACCTGGCCAAGACCTCAGCCCCAGCTCCCCAGGGAAGCCCCTTCCTCCCTCAGAGTGGACTCCTTGCTCCTTGGAGGCCCAGCTTGTCACTGGCAGCAGCCTCCCTCCACATGGACACCATGACCTCCCCATCCCCACCATGGCCACCAGAGGGTCATGCCTCTGGACCCTCAGAGTCCCGAGGGCTGACCTGAGCCCTGCCTGCAGCCTCCATCCTTGGTTTTCAAGAACTTGGCCAGTCTTGGGTCCTCCTCATAGGCCCAGGTGGGAACTGACTTGCAGCCTGACTACAGAACCTCCGTCCCCGCCCCCCAGCCTCTGCCGCCCCCCCCCCACCTCAGCCCCTGCCGCCCCCTCCCCCACCCCCAACCTTCCAGAAAAGACTTCCAGTGACAGCTCCTGGAATCTGCACCCCTTGGACCCCTGGGCTGGCAGCCTCCCGAACTCCAGGGGAAATTCTTTCCTGGAGTCAGGTGTCAGTGACCCTCTGGCTGTCCCCTCTGCTGAGCCAATAGGCCCAAAATAGCCCCAGCTGTCAGCGGCCATCCATCTCCACAGAGCTGGGGGCAGGGCCGGCCAGACCCCCAGGCCTCCTTTGGAGCAGGGGGCCACAAAGGAGGAGGTGGATGCAGGCCACAGACCCCTGGTCTCCCACCCCCAGTGCTCTCCCCCCGGCAAGAGGGGCTCAGCTCAGGCTATCATGGGGTCAGGGCCCAGATTCCAGAGCCCAACCCTTGGAGCTACACAGCCTGGCTGGACACCGCTCTCCAGGCCCCTCTGGACTCCAATGCCCTGACCTTCAACTGAACAGCCCTGGGGGAGAGGGGCTAGGCCTGGGATGGCCTCCACCCTGCCTGATGGGCCTCCTCACCTGTCTCTATGGGAGGCTGGGAGCAGCACACAGGAGTAGGGCGCAGACGATGGAACAGAGGCTGCTGGTTCTCACCTCCCTCCACGGGCCCAGGACCGATACAGCTCCCACCCAGCAGCCCACTCTCTGGCCGGTCCTCAGACTGGATGGGGACGAAAGGACAGGCGGATGCTGTCAGCTGGAGAAGGCTGGGCCCGCCCCCACCGCCAGCCAGCCCAGCCCAGCTCCAAAATAGCCCTGGTGTCACTGCCTGTGATCTGGTTTCACCCCCCACCTCGGGAGGCAAAGGGCAGAGGCTCTGGGTGGCCCAGTGTGGGGTTGCAGGGGCAGCGATGACGTGGGTGGGGCAGGGACCCCCCCTGGTGGTGACCCCTCTTCAGACTAGTATCCTGGAGGACAAGGCAGGAGGGAGCCCAGGAGACCCAGGACCACCCAGGGGGCACCCAAGACCACCTCGAAGGGAAATGGAGCCACCCAGAAAGGGACCTGGAACCAGCCAGAAGGACAGGGGACCCAGAACCAGCCAGAGGGGACCCAGAACTACCCAGAGGAGACCCTGACTGTCCAGAAGGGAGAAGGGGGACCCGGGCCCAGCCAGAAAGTGACCCAGAACCAGCCAGAGGGGAGAGGGGGACCCAGGAGTATGCCCAGAGCAATGGCCATCTGGAAGTCCTGGGCCTCTGGATGGGGGTGGCGGCAGGCAGCCAGAAGCCAGCACAGGCCCCAGCCCAGCCCCAGTCTGTCCCCACCACACACATGCCCTAGGCAGGTTCTTTATCCCTGGTCCTCCGAGCAACACCTGGCCTGGCTGGGTGTCCATGGAGTGGGGATCCCTGAGAACCCAGGCAGGGACCTTCCCAGCCATGGGCCAGGGGTGGGCAGGCAAGACAGTGGCCACATGCCCCGGGAAGGCTGGCCCCAACTCCATCCCCATGACCCTGCTGTAGGGACAAGCATGGACAAAATGCCAGGCCCATCTGGAGGACAGGTGGCCTCTGCTGGTGGGGGCCTAACCAGGACCCCGAGTCCCCTAGGAAGGGGCTAACCCCTGCCCCCAGCAGCCCAGGTCAGAGACCTGCCCTCAGGGGCCCCATCTGAGCAAGGGTATCTGAGCAAGACACCCAGCCAGGCCCCGGCACCCACTTGATGCAAGGACCGCTCTAGCAGGTGTGTCCACCTGCTGACCCCCACCACAGCAGGTGTCAGGGCCAGGAGTCCAGCGTGTCCAGGGAGGGGGAACGAGGGGAGGAAGGACGTGGACCCACCGCAGCCCACAGTGAGGGACTGCTTGGCATGCTCAGCCTCACCCCTGCCCCTGAGCCAGCACTCTGTAAGTGGCAGGGACACCAAGGCTCTAGCCCAGACCAGATGCCCTGGTGTACCCAAGCCTTGGCTCAGACATCATAACAAAACCACAGACCACGAGGCTCAAACACACATTTATTTCTCAGGGTTCCAGAAGGTGCGTTATGGAAAGAAAGCGCTTATAGGCCCCAGGACACTGGGGTGTCCCTTCCTGGTGTAGACACAGCCCCACACTCAATATGGACCCACAGGCCAGAGGCCAGCCCTAGGGGTCCTCCGTCTGCCTCTATGGACACCGATGGGTCCATGGTCACCAGGGGTTAATCGCAACTATAGTGATCCCTTAACCAGCATTCAGGTGACTCACTGTCCTGCTCCCTGTCCTGTGACCCTCCATAGCTCACTGCCCTCCTCCACTGTCCTCCTCCCTGTCCTGTGACCCTCCATAGCTCACCCTCCCCCTCCTCTGTCCTCCCTCTGTCCTGTGACCCTCCATAGCTCACCATCCTCCTCCTCTGTTCTCCTTCCTGTCCTGTGACCCTCCTTAGCTCATCCTCCTCTGCGTGGCATCCCACATGATGCTGTCAGCCCCCTCTCAGCCCTGACAGGAAGAAGTAGGTATCCCTGGGTCTGAGTGGTCTGTGTGTCTGGGAGCCCCAAGCTCAGAGGCACCCCGAAGCCTGAGCCACTCTCCTCCAGCCGTGACCCTGGAACCACCCCACCCCTGCCCCAGGAGCAGGGCAGAGGCTGCAAATTCTGAGGCCTGGGAACCTTTCCTGCAGAGGGGCGTGCTTGTGACCTCTAGTGTCGGAGGGGAGTGCTTCTTCAGTGCAGATGGGGGGAGCTGGTGGCCCTGCTCTCTGACCATCCTGAAGCGAAGCCACAGGCACGCTCAGTCTCCCTTCCAGGCATTCCCTCCAGAGACCTCGTGGATGGTCCCCAGGGACAGCATGTCTGCAGGTGGCAGCAGAGGGGCTATGGCGCGGGGTGACCATGGTTTGCTTGTTTCCACAGCTGACGGTGTCACACCTTTCTCCTGAGTGCAAGACCAACAGCCGTGAGACCAGAGCCTGCACAGATCCAGGAACAAAACGTGGACTTAATGGGGAGAAAGGTGAATTCCACATAAGGTCTGGAGTTTGGGTTTGAAAGAACATGGAAGGGGTTAAAACTACTTGTTATGGGGGGGGGGCTCGGGAAGGAAGGAAGCTGGGGTGGACACAAAGGGCAAAGGTTGGAAGAAGCTGGCCCAATGGGAGGCCTGCAAGCTGTGCGAGCAGGAGGATTCACACTCAAGCCCTTGCTATTGACAAGAAGCCTTGGAAAGAACCTCTGTGCCCATCGGTGCCACGCAGACAGAGAAAGGATGGTGTCCTTGGCCAGATCAGGCCATACAGCCTCGTTCTTAAAATGAGGGGGAATTGTATCCACAAACTTAACTCCTAAAAAGACGATGTCAGGAACGCCTGGGAGGCTCAGTGGGTTAAGCCGCTGCCTTCGGCTCGGGTCATGATCCCAGTGTCCTGGGATCGAGTCCCACATCAGGCTCTCTGCTCAGCAGGGAGCCTGCTTCTCCCCTCCCCTCCTCTGCCTGCCTCTCTGCCTACTTGTGTGATCTCTGTCTATCAGATAAATAAATAAAATCTTAAAAAAAAAAAAGACGATGTCAGCCAGCGACGTACGGCATCAAATGGAAACCACTGTGAAGCGGGGCCCCCACTCCCTGCACCTCTGCTGGTTCCTGGTGCCCCCACCACTTGCTCTTGGCCGAGCCTGCAGCTGGGAGCCGAGAGCAAGGCCCAGAGGTCAGGCAGGGGAAAGGGACCCACACCAGGAGGTGAGAGGCCCCCGTGGGATGGAGGGAGCAGAGGGCCATCCTGGGGCAGCAGCTGGCCCCATGACTACACACAGGGACCAGTGAGACACTGGTACACAGACCAGACGGGGGTCCAGCCACGCTGACAGCCTGTGTGTGGGGATGGCCGTGGCTCCCCCACAGGTCACAGAGACCCCACGGACATGGTCCAGGAACACAGACCCCCGCAGGCCGACTCCAGAGCTGCTACAATGTAACATCTGGAGTGTCCGATTTCCAACCGTGAGCCCAAGACGTGCCAAGACCAGGAGGGAAGCTACTGCAGCTGTGTCCACTGCTGAGAACCGTGGGAGACGTGCATGCCAGTGTGTCACTGCACGGAGAACAGCGATAAAGAGAGGGATCAGAAAGTCAGCCCAGGCAGCGGCAGGGCTCAGGGGCAGCCGTCCGGGCGGCAGAGGCAACCCATGAGCTGGAAGGCAGGGGCACAGAGTGTACACCGCCAACACCCGAGCGAATCCAGGATGAGGGCCACACGGGATGGCACGGAGCCACCGGACACGCGTGAGGACAACGGCCGCTCGAGGGCACAGGCGGGTGCAAGGGGGGCTCACCGCTCCCCGGGGACAGGCTGCTCTCAGACACACCACAAAGGGCACGCCCTCCATGCCAACCATCCCTTCTCTCACCAAAAGTGTGTCTTGGCCAAATGGTATCTTAAAAAGTGCTGAATCAAGGGCACCTGGGTGGCTCGGGGCGTTACGTGTGTCCCTTCCGCTCAGATCTGTGACCCCGGGGTCCAGGGGGGTCGAGCCCGGCGTTGGCCTCCTGCTCGGGAAGCCTGCTTCCCCCTCTGCCCCTCCCCTGCTCATGTTTGTTCTGTGTCAAATGCATACAGTCTTTTTAAAAAGCGTGGCTGTGGAACAGCAGACTGAAGGCAACATGCCTGTGACTCACTATTACTCCACGTAATAAGCACTTCCAAGACAGGACTCCTCTCCCCCTCCGCCATCCCCGACCGCCTGCCGGAGGTGACTGTCGTGCGCTGGGAGCTCTCACCAACCCAGGAGGCCTTCTCACCCCGCAGGAATCTGGCTGCGTGGCAACCAAGAGCGACCCCACAATGTGACAGGGCGTTCCAGGGAGCAGCTCTGGCTCAGCACCCTAACGACAGAAACACCAGGATGGCGGTGACCTGGGCTGCGTCCACGCAGACAAACGCCGGGGAGCGCAGGCGAAGGTCTTTCTGGCCCAGAGTCTCTGCCAAATCTCTGGAAAACCTTGTGGACGTGTCTGAGGGAAACGAGCCCCCAGGCACCCCGGTTCCAGGGCCAGCAGCCCCTTGTGCGCCCCGCCCCCCCCCCCCCCCCCCGTGGCACCGGTTCTGTGCTCACCGTTTAAAATCAGAGTGCACAGGGTCTGGGAGTCACCACAGAGCCGGGAGCCACCTCCACCCAACAGCTGCCTCCCCTCCCTGAAGGGCTAAGATTAGGGCTGCACAGATTCCCAGAGTAGAAATGAAGGGCCACAATTAACCGGGTGACTTAATTCAGCAATCAGGCCCTTCTACGGTGGTCAGAAAGGGGCCCTTCTCACGGCCAGGGCTTTGCTAGTGACCTGGGCACTCAGATCAGTCGCTGCCTTGTGGGCCTTTCCCAAGAACTTCAAGACCCCTACTCGCTGTCTCCTGGGCATCATGTTCTGAGAGTCAGTCCACGCAAAATCCCATCATGGCATTTTGTCCCAGGGCTGAAGGAAGTCATCTGTAGGGCACCGCACACAGCAGGGGGCTGCCCCAGGGCTGTTCCTGGGCCTTCAGTGGCAAAAGCTGGGGGAGTCGGGAGGCCAGAGAACACTGTCCAAGCCAGAAACAGGCCCTGCTTCCTAACCACCGGCTCTGAGATGCGCCGGCAGCTTATCAGGAAGCCAGGGTGATGAAAACAGTGGCTCAGGGGTGGGGCGGGACAGGCCAGGGACGGTAGGGGAGAACAGAGGAGCACAGAACAGAACAGAAAGCCGGGAAACCAGAACCACCAGCTGTCCTCTGAAACACACTTTGCACCTGTCACGGGATGAATGGTGCCCCCAGAAAAAGAGACGTCAAAGTCCTCACCCCCAGAATCATAGGACCTTAGAGAGAGGCACGGTCTTTGCAGATGCAATCGAGTTTAGAGGAGGTCAGCAGGATGGGCCCAGACCCAAGAACTGGCACCCCCATACAGAGGGAAGGGGACCCCAAGACACTCTGGCAGAGGCGGTCCTGGGAGGACTCAGCCACAGACCGCCTGGGCACCAGGCTCTGCCAGAAGCAGGAAGCTTCCGCCCCGAGCCTCGGAAGGGAGCATGTGCCCCCACAGACACCTGGACAGTGGGGGACCACCTCTCTGGTCTGAGGCCTGGTGCCTCAGGCCACCGACTGGTACCGGTTTATTCCCGTGGCCTGAGGACACTACTACAAAGCTGATCACACATGGAATTGCCACATGCCACCTCAGCTCTGGAGATGTGCCCAAAAGAACCGAGCCGTCCCACAAGGAGCCCGTGGCCGAGTGCTCATGGCAGCACGGTCCCCACATGCCCTTGAGCTAAGGAAGGCCCAAGGATGTGGTCTCTCCTCAGAGCTGAGTATGGCTCAGTCCCAAGGACCACAGGTCTGGACCCGGAAAACCGGACACTCAGCAGCAGCACCCGGATACAAGTTCAGGCCGCAGCCTGTGTGATTTCACCCCTGCCAGAGTCCAAACCAGGGAAAGCCAGAGACAGAGCGCGGAGGACCGGGGGAGGGGGCACCAGTGGGCATGGGCTTCCTGCTGGGGGGTGGGACATGACGGGGATGGCAGCCCAACAATGGTAATGTACTAAATGCCACGGAACCATACACTTTACAGTGGCTGATTCTCCGTTCCTGACGTGTGCACGTGATATGAATGCAATACTGCAGGTCCGTTATATCTCAGTATAAAGTTAAAAGGAGAAAAATACACTGGGTATTGTTATGTGAACCTTACTTCAATGAAATAATCAAGCTGAGATGAATTTAAAAACCTAACTTAAAAAATGAAAACAGGGGTGCCTGGGTGGCTCAGTGGGTTAAGGCCTCTGCCTTCAGGTCAGGTCATGATCCTGGGGTCCTGGGATCCAGCCCCGCATCGGGCTCTCTGCTCAGTGAGGAGCCTGCTTCCCTCTCTTCTCCCTGCCTGCCTCTCTGCCTACTTGTGATCTCTGTCTGTCAAATGAATAAGTAAATCCTAAAAAAAAAAAAAAGAAAACAGGGGTATCTGGGGGGTTAAGCATCCCACTCTCGATGTAGGCTCAGGTCATGATCTCAGGGTTGTGAGATGGATCCCTGCCTTGGGCTCCACGCTTGGCAGGGAGCCCGCTTCAGATTCCAGCTCCCACTGCCCCTCCCACTGCACTCTCTCTGTCTACAACAAATAATCTTTAAAAAATCAAAACAAAAACTTTTAGAAGAAAATTAAGAACGTGTGGACACAGACATCTTATGTAAGACCCAGAACAGCAATCCTGAAAGAAAAAGAAACTGACCTCACCACACTGAAATTTGTAGTGGCTACCCAAGGAAAGATACCAAAAGAGCGCTGCGGAAATGCCGCCCACCCCACTCACGCTGTTCAGGGAGTCTTACATGTGTACCCATCGACACAAGGATATTCGAGGCACCACGTGGTGGCAAAAAACGGTCAACATGCTCAGCAGCCAGGGAAGAATCAAATACATCAGGACATGGTCGCAGGAACAACGGGCAGGTCCTCAGCCCTTCCCATGGGAAGACAGTGGTACTAGGGTTCTCTACAGAGAAGGAACCACCATGATGCCCATACACATACACCTAGTTCAGCAAGCCCAAAGGCAGGAGAAAACTGATGTCCCAGGTCAGGCAGGTGGACAGCACAAGGTTCCTCTTCCACCACCTGTCTGTTCTAAGCAGGCCTTCACCTGATTTGGTGAGGCCCACCCACATCAGGAGGGCCATTTGCTTCATGCAGCCCCTGAGTCCATCGTTCACCTGATCCAGAAATGCCCTCGGAGACACCCCCAGTGTTGCACCAAATGTCTGGACTCCCCACGGTCCAGGCAAACTGACATATAAAAGCAGCCATCACAACACCTGTGTCCAGGGTGGAAATGTGAGTCACAGAACACAGAAGGCACAGTCTCCTTTTAGACTGGAAAAGAGTAGCACAACACGAGGTCTGTGGACACAGATGTAGGAATATAGTATCTACACCCATAAAGGCACATCGGCCGAACCAGGGGACCTCCAGGAGGCTGGGAAGGACACAGGCTTTTTACTGTGCTTCTGTGCTGTTAAATGGAATTTAATAGGCACTCATCCCAACTGCAGCTAAAAAAATAACAGTATGATACAACTTGGGGAGGAAAGACAAGCCAGTGTGCTTGGCCTCTATGCAGGACCCCATGAGGGGACCTTCCTGGCGGGGCAGCTCCCAGCATGGGTCACTGGGTGTAACAAGTAGAGGGCCTGAATGGGCAGGTATGCAGGCAGAAACCCGAGGCACTCAGCCGTGTAGGGACGCCAAGAAGGCCAAAGCCAGGAGGAGACAGGAGTACCCAAACTAGTGTTTCATGTTCCAACTCTGAGGAGCTGAGAGCAGGGAGCTTGGCTCATAGGGCAAAGGAAACCAGTGACAACAGAAAAGCTCCCCCCCAACGCCCCCTGCACACTGCAGGAGGCTGGAGCTGGGCAGCATCAGGGGGAGGGCCATGGTGATGGCCACAGTGAGGGTAATGGTGAGGATGAAGGGGAGGACCAGGGGGTGAGCCAAGGGGAGAAACATGGTGAAAGCCACAGAGAGAGTCAAGACGAGGATGACAGGGAAGGCCATGAGGCAGGGCAAGCTGGGCAAGGGCAGGAGTGACCTCACAGCAGCTGTGCAGCCAGGCCTGTGGTCATGCATCCCCTTCACCACCTACTCTCCCACCTGCCTCCAGAGCCGTTTCTTCCCGAGAAATCCCAATTAGAGCTCAGGCATACGAAGCTGGTCAGAGCAGCTGTTTCAGCGCCGTGGCTCTCACCATGGGGTCCCCGGAACCCCATGGGCCGCGAAGGCCCTTCGAGAAACCCAGCAATCAGAGCCCATCTGCATGTTCACACGCCTCAAATCTGTCGCTTCGTGCTCACAACAGCTGTGTTGTGGGATGCTGGGGGTTACAGAGGTTTGCACCTTGGAGCAAATGCCACTCCCCTCCCGGCATCATGTGTGTTGCTGGTTTTGGAGAACACAGGTTTCCAGGAAAAATACATGAGCAACAGCCCTGAAGACTCGCGGGTCACCAGCCAGTGGTACGTGTTGAAGAAATATCCTGAGTCACCCACGTCCATGGGTGGTTCTTAAATTTTACTTTATGGTTTTACTTAATTGTAAGTGCACACAAACAGGGAGAGTGGCAAGGAGGAGGGAGAAGCAGGTCCCCTCTAAGGAGGAGCCCAATGCAGGACTCGATCCCAGGACCCCGAGATCATGCCTGAACCAAAGTCAGACTCAACTGATGGAGCCACCCAGGCACCTCCACATATGTGTGCTTTCCAATGCACCCACATACACACATATGCTGGCCAAACACTCAACCCTGATCTCACCCCAGAGACAGGATCCCGCCCAGCAGCTCAGAGCACAGGAGCAGAAAGGACCAGATCTGTCCCCAGAGACAGGATCCCCATCCAGCAGCTCAGAGCACAGGAGCAGAAAGGACCAGATCTCTCCCCAGAGACAGGATCCTGCCCAGCAGCTCAGAACACAGGGTCTTTCTTCTCCACAGGAGAAGTGTGGAGAGCTCCATGATGTTCTCATGTCAAGCAGGAGCCTGGATCCAGTAACGACCCAGCAGTTGAGGGGACTGCAGCTTCCCCATATCTCTGAGACCAGAGTCATCTGTGCCCCCCATCCAACTGATAAAGAGCAGAGCCAGAGGAGGGCTGCGGGGGCCCAGGACCAAGTAACTCCTTTTAAAGGGGAGGGTTTGGTCAGCAAACCGTTGGACTCTTCAGACTCGTGACCCCTCTATGTCTGACCACATAGAAGGCAGCTGGCCCCAAGGGCTCTGCGCCTTCGATCCCGCAGCAGAACCCGTATCTTTCCCTGCTTGAACAGCAGCAGCAGGAAGTGCCCAGAGCTGACCCGGACCAGACTCAGGCCTCGTCTTCACTGCTCCCAGACTGACTTCACGTTTGGCTTGCTACCATCCTGTCCCCTCTGTTATCTTGTTTGTCGTGTGGTCTGTCTTCTGGCCATGTCACCCACTGAACGGTTAGTGGGCCTGCTTTATAACCGTGATTAACTCTCCTTTATGATCAAATACAGCTGTCATCGTGGAGAGACCCAGCTCATGTGAGCACCGTCCTAGCATCCTCTTGACAGAGGCCTCGACCTCCCCGAGAACACTCAGTGAGTCAGGGACAGCGTCCTCAAGAAACCGTGCTGGATAGCCACATGTGCAGAGTGGACTGGAAGCTTTCTCACACCGTCCACAAAGATTAACCCAAAATCGATCCAAGGAGCAAGTGTGAGGTCCCCAGAAGAAAACACAGGGAACATTATCCCAGGCAGTGGTCCCAGCCACGACTGGACATGACCCCTAAGCACAAAGGACAAATCCTGTCAAGGGGGGGGGATCCCATGGAACGACAAACTTCTGACTAGGAGGCGAAACCACTGATAAGGGGAAAGGACAGCCCAGAATGGGGGAAAATATTTGCAAACCACAGAGCTGATACGAAGGGGCAGCAGCGCTGAGGGGCCTGGAATGGCCACGCCTCCCACACGCTGCCGCTCGCCATCTGCTCCAGACCCGGTGCCCCCAGCCGTCCAGCCTCTGAGGTCTCTTCCCAGGGCTCTGCTGTTGGCTTCCATCTGCCATGCTCTGTCCAGAACCACGTCCCACCACCTTCTACCCAAAACGAAGCCAGAGTTGCACACAGGCTGCTTCTGGGTCACACTTTAATAGCCACACCAGGGTGTCAAGCGGGACACCCCATGACTGTGAGATTCACATTGCATGGGACCATGGAAGTCAGTGGTGCGAAAAGGGAAGGAAGCCAGCTCTTCCTGTGCAGACATGGCCACGTCCCACAACAGCAGCAGGTTAAGTTAAGCAGACAGAAGTTCCCTCCCACACCCTGAGCAGCTCAGGGAAAGAGGGGCATGCTGCTGAGACCACGGGGCACAGGTGGAGCGCCCCACAGCCTGCACCCAGTATGGCACTTCCCACAGCCCACCTGTCCTTTCAGCCAACACCAGATGGAGGGGTGCAGGCAGCCCAAGGGCAAGGCTCTGGACCATCCTTGTCCCGGGCTGATGGCAGAATGCCACCCAAACCCACAGAGCCGGGGTCTTGTCCAACTTCATCTGGCAGAAGCTGCAACTCAACTCAGCCTGGAAGCAGGTACAGGCCTGTTCTCCTCAGCCCCAGGCCATGGGATAGGTCCTGCCCCCCACACCAGCCACAGAGCAGCCAGAGAAAACAGCCCAACCTGGGCATCGGACCCTCTGGGAAGCACAGTGGGCAGGAAGCACAACACCGATGCATTAACGGGACCACCATGGGCGGTGGGGGCCAACTGAAGGTGGGGCCCTCCATGACCCCCTGGCAGCTCCGGAGCCCACAGAAGCCGGGGGACTTCCAGTGCTACTTGGTGGCTGTGGGCCACCAGTCCGGCACAGATGCAGTTAAGGCCACCGGGCCACTCTCAGAGGTCCTGATATGGAGAGGGCCCTTGATTTTCTCCGACCGCAGCAGGGCCAGGCCCACGTCCCCCTGGCCAGCCCGGTACTTGCCGGCTGCCTGCCCGGACTCAGTGAGCACGGAGGCCCCAGGGGTGATGCCACCTGCCGGTAGAGGGCCTGACAGCCGCACGGGGAAGAGCCGCTTCCGGATGATGCCCATGTGGTGTGTGCGCGCCGTCAGCTCCTGGCCGATGTAGCAGCCCTTGCTAAAGCTGACACCGTTCATGAAAGCCAGGTTGGACTCCAGGGGCAGGGCCACTCCTGGCGGCATGTCTTGGACCCCCTCGGGAACGCCTGTGGGGCGGGAGGGAAGCAGTCCCTGAGGACTGGGGGCGCGGGCGGCCCTCCTGAGCCCCACTGCCCACAGGGCCTGCTCTCTACACCCTATCTTCTGGCATGGGTCAGGGGCTTGGGAGGAGTTACCAGCCAGCGCTGGAGGAGAAGAGCCCTCACCACGGACCTCCCAGGGCAGGAGCCCCCCACCGCCCGAGCCCCAGCGCTCCCCGTGCACATACCGTGCTGGTACCGGTGCCGGTGATAGTCCCGGAGGTCTCCCAGCCGGCCGCCGGCCACCAGGGCCGGGCCCTCACCCGGGGTGAGGAGACGCCAGCCCATGCAGCCGGTCCGGGGGTCTCGGGCGAGGATGGTGGTCCTCTTGGCCGGCTCCCGCAGCTGCGCGGCCCCGCAGGCCTCCTCCGAGGTGCATGGCAGCACCGCCCACACGCGCAGGTCGGTCCGCGGTTCCACGATAACCTTCCGCCGGATCCTGTACAGCTCCAGGTGCGCCTGCAGCGCACCCAGCACCGCGCGGTCGCACTCCAGGAGGAAGGCGGGCGCCTCGCTGCGTTCACACTCGGGGAGCCTGCCGGCAGACACCGGGCTGCTGAAGGCGGGCCGCTGCACGGGCGCAGACCTCTGCCCGCCACCCCGACGGCTGCGCGGCCCCTCCCAACCCACGGTACTGGCAGAGCTGGTGCGCGCCCGAGGGGCAGACGACGGGAGGGGTAAGAGGCCACGGGTCGGCCGGGGTGGGGTGGGGTGGGGTGCAGGCCCGGGAGTGGGGTGCATGTACAGTGCGCCCTCATGGTGAGGCCGAAAGCCACCAGCAGCCTGACGGCCAGGACCTGCCTTGTCTAGCTCCACAGAGGCCGAAGGTCTCAGGTGCTGGCACTCAGACCTCAAGAGGGGCAGAGGCTGGGGGAGCTGCTGGGACAGACCACCCATCAGGGACAAGGGGGTGTGCCTAAGGCCACTCTCTCCCCGTGCTCACCCCCGCCCCCCCCCCCAGATGAGCTCTGCAGGGCCCTAACCCCCACTCTGAGCAGCCATGCCCCCGGAAGGGACCCTGGAACCCCGTGACCAGTGTGGGAACCAGGTGGGACAGCTGGGGTGCTTATGGGCAGATGAGCCCAGAGGAGAGCCTACCGCAGGGGACCTTAGTGCAGATGTCCATGACTCAAGTACCTACTGGGATCCTGGTGGTAGGGAATGATGGAACAAAGACATACAGCCCCGTGGAAACTGAGACAGGGAGTGGGTAAACACCATCCAGGTGTGTGAGAGAGGCCATCAACTCATACAGACCCCACCCGTGATGTCCCGGGCCCTCCCCACTCGCTGATGTCCCAGACCCCTCCCTGAGACCCCACCTGCTGATGTCCGCGGGGCCTCTCCCAGACCCCACCCACTGATGTCCCCACCCATCCCCCAGGCCTCACCAGCTGGAGCCCCCAGACAGGACAGGGTTAAGTGCTGCCCTGAAGAAACCAGTCACCCTCAGAGGAAGGAGCTGCTGGGGCTGGCTTGTTGCCCCACCTCTGGGGACTCAGCCTACAATGCACACACCCTGTCCACCCTCATCCCCATAAAGAGGAGCCACGGGTCCACAGATACAGTGGACAGACCGAAAGGGCATCAAGGTGTGCAAGCCCAATTCCACACTTCCTTTGTCTGACTCTGCTGAGATGACCATCCCTCAGAGAGGTAGGGAGGAGCAGCTGGGCGAGTTGCTGGGGCTAAGAAGGGCGGGCATGCTGCACGGGGGAGGAGGGGGTCCCGTGGTGACAGAAGATGACACGGGCCCACACATATGACCAAGTCACAGACATCTGCACACATGCAGACACACACGCAAGCACACGGAGCCTGGGCGAACCTTCATGCACTCTGCAGTGGCCCATGTCCCCCCGCCGATCATCACCCCAGATCACAGGAGGCAAGACAATGCATGTGGGCCTGGGGGAAGGGTACTGGGGGTCACGGGCACACATCCTTCCACACTCGTCCAAGCCCACAGCATGCACACCATGGAGAGTGAACCCCCGCGGAAAGGAGGGCTCCAGCTGATGGAGTGTCATTGTGGGTCCATCAGCTGGGGGGCAACGCGGACCCAAGAACACATGCCTACAGGAGCTACCCCTCCCTTCCCCTCCAATCTAGGGGAGCCAGAAACTGCTCCAAAAAGTAAAGTCCACTTTAAATGGAAAACACCAGAGCCACCCCTGAAACAAGGTGCTATCTCCAGGAAGCCAGAACAGGGAGCCCTGCGGAAGGAGCAAGGCCAAAAATTCCAGAGAGCACCAAGAAGGGGAGCGCTGGGCTCCCAGAGAAGTGGCCCTCTCCCCAGGACAGACCCCTGAGACAGATGTAGGCAGGTAGCGGGGGACCAAACAGGAGGAGGGCTGGCTGGGACAAATGCACCTGGCTCCTCACCTCCTCCCTTGGAAGAGGGCCGCCAACTCTGGGGCCACCCTCCCGCAGCACTGCAAACCTCACCACTGCTTTCCCAAGTGCGCACCTGGAGACCACGTGCGAGCCGCTGGCCGGCCCCTGGGTGCCAGTTCCACAGCCCCCCACCGATGCCCCTCCAGCCCTCAGTTGGGCCTCCCCAGGGGGCCTCCTCTGCCCCAGGTGTGCTTCCCCGGGGGGACCACCTCCCACCCTCAGGTGCCCTCCCGCCTTTAGGACTCCTCTCCCCCATGCCGCTCCCACCCGCAGGTGTGCTCCCCCGGAACCCTTCCCACCCTCAGGTGCCCCTCCCACCTTCAGGTGCGCTCCCCCCACCCGCGGGGGCCCCCTCCCACCCTCAGGTGCCTCTACCATCCTCAGGAGTCTTCCCCCCAGACGCCCCTCCCACCCTCAGGTGTACTCCCCCGGGACCCCACCTACCCTCAGATGGCCTCCCCCCAGGGACCCCTCCCACCTGCAGGTGCTCCCCCGGGACCCTTCCAACCCTCAGGTGCCCCTCCCGCCCTCAGGGGTATTCGCCCCCCCGACTCCCCTCCCACCCGCAGGTGTGCTCCCCCCAACGCCCCTCAGGTGGCCTCCCCTCGGGCGTCCTTCCCACCGCAGGTGTCTGCCCCTGGATGCCCTCCACGCCCCCCGTGCCCCGCCCTGGACGGCCTTCACCGGCCTCCGGGAGCCCCCGCCTAGATGCCCGGCTCGGGGAGGCTCCGAGACTTGCACCCTCCCGGAGCTGCAGATCCGTCCGTGGGACGCCCCGCCCCTACGCCGCCGCTGCGCTCACCCGTAGAGGAGGACGTCGTAGAGCGTGCGGCCCTGGACGTTGAGGAAGTGGGCGTAGCCCGCTCGCGCTGGGGGGCGGGGTCGCGCAGGCCACAGGACCCGGAAGCGGCAGTTCATTGGTCAGCAGCCCCAGGAGGAAGGGCGCGGAGTCGGGCCCGCGCACGCGCAGCAAGGAGCGCTCGCCTAGCGGGAAGCAGGCCCAAACCGCGCTACCCGTGGGGTCGTCGCCGTGACGGCCCGAGCCGTGGACCAGGCGACGCCTCGGGGTCGTGCGCAGCCGCCAGCGCCAGGCCGGGCCGCTGCGTCCCGGAACCGAGCCCCGGAGCAGGGCCGCGGCCGCCATCTTGGGGAGGAGTGAAGGGGCGGCCGGGGCGGTGGCGAGGGCGGGCGGGTGGACGCCACAGCGGCCCCTGGCGGCGGGCGGGTGGACGCGGGAGGCGGGGCTGAGCGGGGACGAAGCGTGTGAGGCGAGACTGTGTCTGAGGGCGGGGCGGAGCGGGCGGGGCGGGACCTGTGTCTGGGATGGGGCGTACGGGGTGGGCTTGTGCCGGGGCGGAGCGTGTGGGGCGGGACCTGTGTGGGACGGGGCCAGGCCTGAGGGTGGGGAGGGCGCGGGGACGGGGCATGTGTCTGGGGTGGGGCGTGTGTGGGTGGTGGGTTTGTGCCGGAGAGGAGCGCGGACAGGGCGGGGCTTGTGTTTGAAGGCGGGACTTGTGTCTGGTTGCGGGGCGGGGCGGGGCGGAGCATGTGCGGTGGGACTCTGGGGGCGGGGTTTGTGCCAGGGAGGGGCGGGAACAGCGCGTGAGGCGGTACTTGGTGCGGGGGACTTGCCAAGTGTGGGGTGGGGCCTCGAGCTGTCCGTCAGCGTCCCGCCCCACCTCCTGGCTGCTCCGGGTCGGGTCCGGGTACGTGCGCAGGGTACCTGCGCGGATCCCCGCGCTGCCCCTGCCGTGGGAGCAGAGTTCCCGCTGACGTGACTGTGGGGAGCCATCCCCATCCTCTGATCCAGACACCGGCAGCCCCGTGGAGCGCATTCACATCGTGGGCGGCCAGAACTCGTGACCTTCCTGCCCGTGGCCAGCCCCAGAAATCCCCACTCCGCCTCCGCCTGGGAGCCGGCGTCTCGAACGCAATCCTGCAGCGTGCGTGCTCCTGTGACGGCGGGCGCCGTGAGCGTGTCAGGTGCTCCTCCTAAGGGTGGGCAGGGTTCTGTCGCGTGGACGTGGCCATTACCTCGTGCTGGGCACTTGTGTCGCTCCACTCCTTGCCGTGGGGAACGTTGCTCCCACGTGTGTGCGCATCTCCTGGAGACCCTGGTGCAGCCGTCGGGCTGTGGTGTGCAGGAACCACGCTGCTAGGGTCCTCTGCTCTTGCTCTGTCCTTCCCCTCTGACGTTTAGTGGTCACTACGTGTGCTTGGGGGCAGGGCGCCGCACACCGGCAGGGGGCCCTCAGCTCTGACCCCATTCCACGCGCAGCCAGGGTCTGACCCACGCAGGTCTGCGTTACGACCCTGCAGAGTCCGCGTCACGACCCCCGTGGGGTCCCCGTCCCCCCAGCGGAGTCCGCGTCACGCCCACGCAGAGGGGGACCGTCTCACCCCCCAGCGGTCACGCTTCAGGCCCACGCACCACAGCACTGCAGACCCCAACCACAAGTCTGGGGCCCACGCGCACTCTGACCCCCGCGACAGACCCTAGGTCCCCACCGTCCCCCGCCGGGTTCCACGCACATGCTGAGCAGCTCCCAGAGCTCAGGAAAATACTCTTCTTCCTGCATTAACCTCTTTATTGTGACAAGATATGACTCACAAGTAGTCGATGGAGGACACGCTGGGGTCAAGGCCCTGGGGCAGGGGCATGGGGCTTCTGTGTCCTTCCAGGGGCGTCCCTCTCCCTGCATCAGCTGTGGTCTCCAGAAGTGCTCCAAACTCGGCCCTGTGGGGTTTACGGGGACTTCATCCATGGGCCTGGTGGATTCAGTCCTGGGCCTTGGTGGGGGATGATGGATCCTCTGGCTCTCTCCCCGCCCGCTAGGTGGGGGGGGCGGGGGCTGACACTTCCCACCCTGGGGTCCCAGGGTTGGGTTCCCTGGCCACCAGCCCGCACCCTGAGGGGCTTTCCAAAGTCACCTCGTTATGTAACAGAAGCCACCTTCATCACTCTCAGCACTGAGAACTCCAAGAGTTTTAGGGGCTCTGTGCCGGGAATCTGGGCCACGCTTCTTGTTAGTAATCCCACTGTCACTGGTGTATAGAGCCCAAGTGGTATTGCCAGGTCGTATGGTGATCCTGTGTCTAACTTTTCAAAGACCCGCCACACCGTTCCCTCGGTGTGTCAGTTATCAATGATCTGTATGACAGGTGCCCCAGACTGGGGCCTAAACAACTCCCGTCTCTAGGCACAGACGTCTGTGTCTCCAGTGTTCCAGAACAGGGTGGGTTTCTGGTGAGGTCCCTGTCCATGGCATGCAGGCAGTGCCTTCTTGTCTTTGGTGTCCCTTCTCCTATGCCCCCCAGCCGACCCCCACCACCTCCCTGGCCTCATGGAACTCTGACTCCCTCCTCGGGGCCCATCTGCGGACAGTCAAACGGGAAGATTAGAGTTTCTGCACGAGGATGTTGGGGGTGCATATCTGTACCCAAGCAGAGCTTTAGAACCCCATTTCCCCCATCAGCCACTGTCTCTGGTCCATGCTCTCCTTTGCAGGGTGCTCTGAGACACAGTCCTGTCTCTGAGTCCCACCTGCGCTCCCCAGAACCACAGCCAGGGTAGCCACAAATTCCCATGGGCCCTCCCTAGCCTTCAGGCAGCCTATGCCCCCTGTCCCCGCCCCTCCAGTCCTGGCCCACCTGTCTGAGCCCCTGTAGCAGCGCTGTGTGCACATAAGGCCTGGCCCTTGTGTGCGGTACCATCTGACCTGCCGTACCACCATGGGTCACTGCAAACCCATGTG
Organism: Taxidea taxus jeffersonii; assembly: GCA_003697995.1. Classification (NCBI taxonomy): domain Eukaryota; kingdom Metazoa; phylum Chordata; class Mammalia; order Carnivora; family Mustelidae; genus Taxidea; species Taxidea taxus. Next base: position 8,078 of record ML110000.1, on the reverse strand, counting down.
TGCACTCCAGACCCACGGCCTGCCAAGCACCCCCCCCCCAGCTCCCCAGGGCCCCACCATCCCATGTCCTCACACGGCCTCCCCTCCCCACACCTGCATGTGTCACCAGGTCCCCGGGCAGCGTGTCCCCGGGGTTAGCTGGGCGGTGTCCTCGGGACTGAACACTGAGGGTACTCCTTGGGGAAAACTCTGGCTGGTGCAGCCACGTGCACCCTGATCCTCCCACCCCCATGAAGGGGCTGCGGGCTTCCACCGGTGGTCTTCGCACTGGCCACGGACGCCAGGCGGACCCCTGCCCCGGCCTGCTTCTGAGGCGCTGGAGGCCCTGCTGATTGGCCTGGTTTCCTGTCTCTGTACACTCATCCCCGGGGCCCAGACAAATGGGTGCCTCACACCAGCCACCATCCAGGCCATCTCCACAGGAAGGGCGTGTCGGCCCACGGTCCCTGTGCCTCAGGACAGCCTTACCTGGGGCCCTGCACCCGCCCATCCCTTGGCATATCCAGCTCCCCCGGCCTCCCCAACCCTCCTCGAGGCCATGCTGCCCCAACCCTGAGAGGTGCCGGGTCCTTCTGGGCTGGTGGGCGTGCTAGGGGTACAGAGCAGCCCTCCCCCCCAAGGGCCTCTCAGGCCTTTGGTGTCCCTCCTGGCTGGCATCCTGGCTGTGACCTGCCAGTCCTGGTATGCGGCTCCCCTGGCTGCTTGCCCTTGGTGGAGAAGGCCTTCCTCTGCTGGCCTGGCATTCCACAGGTGACCCGGCACCCCCCTACCAGCCCAGAAGGACCAGGGAGGAAGCGGCCAGGACGACACAGGCTGGGGGGCACGTTCCTCCAGCCTTGCGTCAACCCAGCCCGAAGCCATTGGAGGAATGTGCTTCCCACCAGCCCTGCCGCAGGGCCAGCCAGCAGGCCGCCCAGGCACCACCCAGAACCGTCCCTGACCTTCACACTGGACAGCAAGCCGAGCATACTTGGCACTGTTCAGCGTGGCAGCTGCCTCCGCCAGGACCGGGGACATGCACGTTGCTCAGACGAAGTCTGATGAAACCTTCAGGTCTCCCCTAAGCCACTGAAGGGCCCGGAGCTACACGTGGCTAGTGGCTGCCTCCGCCTGCCAGCTGGTCCAGGCCCCCCACTCCAGGAAGCCCTCTCTGGTCTTCGGGCCACCCCGCCAGCGGAGCTCCCTGCATGTGGGTTGCCCCCCAGGCTCATTGGAGGTGGAAGGGCAGGGGCTGGCGCCTGTTGGGCCACAGAGGCTCCCGGGGAACCCCACTTATCAGCCTGGGTCCAGCAGCTGGATCCATTGGCCGTCGCCCCCCTCTGAGGCCATGAGCCTGGGAGGGGTCAGGAGCCGGGAAACGGGCAGGCATGGAGGTTTTGGACCCTACTTCCCAGCCACTGCTGGACCAGGGGTAGTTTCCTGTTATTCTCTCCTCATGGTCTCCTCCCTTCCCAAAGGCGGGCAGGAAGCAGCCCCCATTCTGGGAGCATCCAAGCAGCCCCTCCCCACCTCCCTCCGCAGTCTCCCCTAGCAGCTGGCGAGTAGGCCCTGGCCGAGGAAACGGATGACATTCAGACAAGGCCATCCCGTCTGCTCCTGCCCTGGCCACCCCCCTCTCCACCAGCCTGGCCTGGGGACCCACTCTCCCATCTGGCCATGAGGAAGGCCAGAAGGCCTGGGCTCTTCCTCCAGCCTGCAGCAGGCCCCAGAAGATGGGGGGTCTGTAAGTGTCCGCTCTGCACCCCGGTTCCAGTCCTCCATCATGGCCATCCCAGGTGCATGGGGAAACAAGGCACTCACGGGGAGGTGTTTCTTCAAGTGCCAGGCAGACTGCTGTGGTCGGTTTACACCTCTGGGAGTTCACAGCCTGAAGAGCCTCGGTGCCTTGTCCCATAGGGCAGTGGTTCAAGTGTCAGATCGGGGCTGTTCCTGCATCGTGAGGGACCCTGCAGGTCCAGGGCAGCCTGTGATGTCCGTGGGGAGTGTGTGAAAACGGAACCATGGTCATCACTGTGGTGAGGTCGCAAAACTGATGGATCCCTGGGATGGGATGGGATGTGCAGTAGCTAGGGCTGTCCAGAGAAACAGAACCAGTAGGATACGTGTATATATATAGAGAGAGAGACTTAGCTTAAGGAATTGACTCGGGTGATTATGGGGCTGAGGAGTCTGAAATATGCAGGGCAGACAGGGTCCCAGGAGAGCTGGGGTGTAGTTCCATCCTGATTCTGTGTCTGAAGATGGGAGACTGATGGCCCAGCTCAAACACTCCAACAAATGCTCCCCTTTTTAATTCTACTCTGCCTTCACCTGATTGGGTCAGGCCCACCCGCACTGGGGAGGGCATCTACTCTACTCAGTCTGCAAGTTAGTGTGAACTTCATGCCACATCACCTCAAAGACACTCCCAGAACTGTGCTCATTCTGGGCACCCAGCCGGTCAGGCTGACACAAATATAACGCTCAGACTGACCAGGAACCTCGGCCTTGCTCATCAGACCATCACCTGATTGGATGAGGCCCACCCACATTGGGAACAGCAATCTGCTTTACCAAAGGGTGCTGACTGTCAGTGTTAATCTCATCTACAAACACACCGTCACTGTAGCAGCTAGGCCAGTGTTGGCACAAATCATTGGGCACTGACACTCAGCCTCCCCCATATCTGACTTCTGTAGTCAGGCACACACCGCCAACCTGTTTCCCCAGCAGCCCCCTGGCAGATCCTTTTCCTGTTGACCCAAACTGCCTCAAAGTGCATCTAGAACAATTAAGAATGGGGTTGGGGGAGGGCGATAGAGATACAGTCACAGGACAGGCCACACCCTAGAGGCGATTTACAGAGGGATGTCAGGATTGTGGTTTAGGAAGGGCCCTCAAACAACCGCCAAGTCCCCAAGAGCAGTCCCCAGCCTGGACGAGGCTGATGACCAAGGCTTGCAGGGACCGTGTGGCTGATGGCATTCTCCAGTGGCCACATTCCGATTTCCCATCCCACGTGTGCCTCTTAACAGACCCAACCAGAAGGGGCCTGCTTGCTCCTGGATCCCGCAAGCCTGTGGCCTTGGTGGAAATGGTGTGACTCCTGGGCTGGTGACGAGAGTCACTGGCCTTTGTCAGGTCCTCTGGAGCCCCCATGCTGGGAGGAGGCCCAGGCCACACAGAGCAGCCCCACTGCAGAGACCTGGCCTCCCCCAGGCTGACCATGCCAGCAGCACACCAGATCAGGGGCATTCGGCCCCCATGAGACCTCGTCTCCCACAGAGGGGGCATGTGTCTTTGCTCTGATTCTGAACTGGCTGGGCTCTCTAGGACTTCCTGCGGTGGGGCTCCCCAGGGGACTCAGGGTGCCCCAGGCATCAGAAGCAGGCTGACCCGGGTCTGGGTGTGCCCTGGGGACACTAAAGAGGGTTTGCAGCCCAGGAGGGCTTGTCACAGCCTGCTCTTGGCCTGAGGGAGACTGGGGTCACTGAAGTCAAGTCAGAGGGGTTCCTTGCTTGCAGCAGCTGACTCCCCCACCACCACCTGAGTGTCCCCTCTGCCACTCATGCTGCAGGCTGTGGCCAGTGTGCAGACAATGCTGTCCGCTGTTCTCTGACTGCAGGCCGACCTTGGGCTCGGAGCGTGTGGGCCTGCCTGCTTTCTTCGTTCTCACCATCTGTGTGTCCAGTGGTGCCCCCAACCCTTGCCCGTGCTGCGTGGCACAGAGAGGCACCCATGTGGCCTGAGCCTTGCTTCTCCCAGCCAGCCTAGAGCTGAGCAACATGCCCCTGGAGGGCAGCGGTAGACGCACATACGCATGCACTCACACACACATGTGTGCACACTCTACACGCGTGTGCATGCCCCACATGCACCCACATACGCAGTTGTAAACAAAAGTTAGTTTTATTTGGCTTCCTTGGTTTTGGACACTGTGTATGAATTGGGGGGACCGGAGGGAAGAGAGGGGTAGGTGGGAGCCCCAGAACCCCTTCCCCCAGAATGGCCAGTGCCAAAGCCCAGAGCATGACCCGTCAGAAGGCGAGCCAACATCTTTGCGGGACTTCCGTGATGTCCCAGGGAAGTGGCTCCCAAGGGTGTGGTCTGTCCACCCCAGGGCCTCTGTCCAGCTGTCTAGGTGGGGAATAGAGATCACGGGGCCCAGTAGGGGCCAGGCCTATCCAACCTCGGTTTCCCTTCTGTACAAGAAAGACCTAGGATTGCTTTCAGCTGTGCACAAAACACGAAGTGCGGTTGGGATGGGGGTATGGGGAGGGAGCCCCATCTGCTGCCTCAGGGAGTAGGGACCCAGCACAGTGCCCCCAGTTCCTGAAGCCAGGCACCCCCGGGTGACCTATGTGGGCTGCTGCAGGGGAGTGGGAGAGGAGATCTCTCGTCCTGACCCAGCGGAGCGAGCTGGAGAACCCAGAGGGTCTTGGGGAGAGGGCCCAGAGCCCACCCCCCCCCACCCCCCCCGTGCGGCTAGGCCAGGCGCTGGGGGTGGGAGGAATAGCGCCTAGCTGAGGTCCTATCCACATCTTCCACCTTCAGGGATCCGAGCTGGAGGCTCTTGCAGATCCTACCCTGGACAAAGCCAGGACTCATGCAGGGAGGGGCCCATGTCCAGTGGGCAATGCCTTCCCCGCTCCCCCTCCCCTCCCCAGAGTGCGGGCAGCCAAGGAGGAGGAAAGGGGAGGGGGAGAGGGAGGAGGAGGAAGAAGAGGGCCTTGAGCGCCCACCCTGGGCCTTCCCCCAGAGCTCCCCACCCCAGCCTCGGCCTGGAGGGAAGACAGGCTATGTCAGATCCACACGGTGGTCTTGCCCTCCCTGCTGCTGGCACTGCCTTTTTCTGAGCCCACCCTAGGCTTGGCGCCCGGCCTAGCCTGGCCCCCGCCCGGGCCCGTGCCCCGCGACGTGGCGCTGCCCGAGCCGGAGGCGGGGGCGCCGGCCCGTGGGGGCCCCCGGCCGGCCGCGGGGAGGCTGGGGCACGGCGGGCTGTCGCGGTCTCCCATCACGTGCCCGTCCCGCAGCGCCTGCAGCGCCAGGCTGGCCAGGTCCTGGTCGTTCGAGCGCGCGCGCTCAGCTGCGCGCACCACCAGGCTGTAGTCGGGCGGGCAGGCTAGGCCCGCAGGCGAGGCGGGCAGCGTGCAGGGCGGCGCGCGCGGTGCGGGGCCCGGGATGCCGGGCGGCGGCCGGCGGCCGCGCACCGCGTCCTGCGCGCTGCCCAGGCCCAGGTGCGCCATCTCGCACAGGTTGAGCAGCAGGCAGAGACAGCTGACCACATACATGACCAGCAGGAAGATGGTCTTCTCGGTGGGCCGCGACACGAAGCAGTCGACCACGTGCGGGCAGGGCTGGCGGCTGCACGCGAAGAAGGGCCGCACCTCAAAGCCGTACAGCAGGTACTGGCCCACCAGGAAGGCCACCTCGAAGGCGGCCCGCGCCACCAGCTGGGCCACGTACACGCGCATCAGGCCCTCGCGCTGGATGCGCCGCCGCCCGTCGTGCTGCCCGGCGGGACCCGGGGCCCCCGCCGCCTTGCCGTCCGCGCCCGCGCCCTTGGCCACGCCTGCGTCCTCCGCCAGGGCCTCGTCGCCCAGGCCGTCGGCCACCCCCGCGTCCTCGTCCTCCTCGCCCAGGCCCAGCATGGGCTCCTCCTCGCCCAGGCCGGCGGTCTCAGGCCAGCCTGGGTGCGGCGACGGGGGCAGCGGCAGGGGCGCGCGGGCCAGGCGGCGGGCGGGACCAGGGCGGCGGCGGGGCGCGCGGCGGCGCTCATCCTCTGAGGCGCGCGCCAGACGGTGCACAGCGTAGCCCAGGTACATGACGGAGGGTGTGGAGATGACCACGATCTGGAAGACCCAGAAGCGCACGTGCGACAGGGGCGCGAAGGCGTCGTAGCACACGTTGTCGCAGCCCGGCTGCCGCGTGTTGCAGGTGAATTTGGTCTGCTCGTCGGAATAGATGGACTCCCCGCCCACGGCTGTGAGCACGATGCGGAAGACCACCAGCACGGTGAGCCACACCTTGCCCACGAACGTGGAGTGGTTGTGGATCTCCTCCAGCAGCCGCGTCAGGAAGCTCCAGCTCATGTTGGTCATAGGGGCGGGGGACGGGACCTGCGGGCCAGAGCGCAGCTCAACGCGGGGCAGGGCTGGGCGAGGAGGAGGAGAGCAGGCCAGGAGCAGAGCTCCCCGGGGGACGAGGGGGAGCCAGGGACCCTGCCTGAGAAGGTCTGGGGGGCGGTCACCACCTTCAGTAAAAGGGGCAGCCCTTCCAGGAGCGTCATGCGCACCCTCACTCCGTCCTGACCCGCCTTCTGGATGGATATGTGGGGAGGCAGCCCTGGCTCAGCCCATGCCCCCTCCTCTGGTCCCTACCGCCTAGGGCAGCAACAGCCCCCGACACCCTCCCCAGCCCGAGACCGCCAGCCCCTTGCAAGCTGTAGTCCTCCCCCAGATCCAGAGACACCACCCCTGGCCCTGAGAGCGCATAGGGAGATGGAGGCCAGCCGCACTCAGGGTCTGGGGGCTGCGGGGCCCCAGCTCGGACCCATGGCCCTCCCGCCCCACTCAGGCAGAGTTCAGGCCACTGGAGAGGGTCTCCTGGGGTCCTGTTTGCAGCATCCCACGGAGCCCTCCAGACCCCCAGCCCCTGGAGCCCCTTTGGTCCCAGGCTCCTCCAGCAGCACAACCCACTCCACATCCCTGTCCACACCCTCCACGGAGCCTTTGCTTCCTCCCTCTCTACAGAGGACCCCTAGACTCCTCCCGACACTCCTCAAGAGAACCTGCCGGCCTACGAGCCACTGGCCAGCCCCCTGGGCTGCTTCCCGTCTGGTGCAGACACTACCACCTGTTCTCCGTGGGAGTGTAGCAGGGACCGGCCCGCTGGGAAGCCAAGCGCAGCCAAGCGTCTGTTCACAATGGGGTCTGGTCAGCAAGGCACACAGACGTCAAGGCATCCGTGACACCCGCAGACCAGCATGGGGCCACTCACCACATCCCAGACCAGTGCTGATCCCCTGGTGGGCCTGCGCCCAGGAGAGAATGGTGCCGCTATTCATCGTCCTGTGCCTCCAGGAAGGGGAGAGGGGCTGCAGCTCCCCAGGCCCCACCCTCCCTGTCATGACCAAGGCTAGTACCTGCTTCCGGGCGGTTTGGGGATAGGAGACCCCTGAGTGCCCGCTGCTTCTGACCCCCTCCCTCTGGGCCCAGGAGGCAGCGTGGGCAGGTGTGGGATGGAGCAGCCGAGGCCGAGGCCGGGGGGGTGGCTTCGGGAAAGCTCGTCTTTATGCAGCTGGGGCCTCTCCCCTTGGGTGGGGGCAGGAAGAGGGGGCAGCTGGGGTTCCTGGGGAAATGACCCTTCTTCCTCACATCTCTGTGCCTTGCCCCTCTCAGAGCCACACATACACAAGCCCTCCTCAAATGCACACCCGCCCATGCATTCAGACACACATGTGCCTGCAGCTGCACACATGAACCCGCAGACACAGATGCACACTCATGCATGCACACACTAATAATCAAATGCGCAGGTGTCCACACACCAACACACACACATTCATAAACAAGTGTGCTGGTGCACTCACACACCATAACCACACTTGCACTTGTGCAAACACTCACATATGCACACTTACGCTCTCATGAGCACACCCTCCCAGCTGCACAGACACACATGTCCAGCCCTCCCTCTCAGGCTGGGACAAACGCCAGCCCGCCCCACCCTGCACCTGCCAGGCTGGCTGTTCTCCCTGGGTTTTCTAACCCCAGCTCTTCCAGGATCTGTCCCCACCCCTGACCTGACAATCCCACCTCAGCAGGAGCCCAAACAAGGGTGGCAGGAAGGCCCCTGGCTCTTTTCCTCCCAAGATGGAGCCCCCTGGAGAGGAGAGAAAGAGCCCCTTGGTGTGTGATCTAGGCATGTGTGGGAGCCTTGCTGTCATGTTTGCTACTTCCTGGGGTGAACATGTGCCCACCAACCCGTGCCAGCTTGAGGAGACCCCCAGAGGGGGCTCTTGAGATTAGCTCTAGCTGAGTAACGAGACAGACCCTGTCCTGAGGGGTGAGAAACAGCGCTTGCCCCCCCGCCCCGGC
>RCUC01162351.1:0-27355 GCA_003697995.1 Taxidea taxus jeffersonii | reverse complement strand
GCCGCCGCCTCGGCCGCCTCGGCCGCCGCCGCCTCGACCGCCGCCTCCGCCTCGGCCGCCGCCGCCGCCTCCGCCTCGGCCGCCGCCTCGGCCGCCGCCGCCCCCAGTAATGGGCAGAATAAAAGTTTGGCGGCGGCGGCGCCCAATGGCAACAGCAGCGGCAACTCCTGGGAGGAAGGCAGCTCGGGCTCGTCCAGCGACGAGGAGCACGGTAGGTGGCAGCCGCCCCGCGCCGCCCCCGCGCCGCCCGCCCGCGCTGACCGCCCTGCTCTGCTTCCCCGCAGGTGGCGGCGGCATGCGGGTCGGACCCCAGTACCAGGCGGTGGTGCCCGACTTCGACCCCGGTGAGTAGCGGCCCGGGGCCCCGCGACCCGACGGGGCGGGGGCCGCCGGGCAACTTTTCTTTTTGTGTGTGCGTCGGCCCTGCGGTCGGCGGGGACGTCGGCGGGGACGCCGGCGGGGCGAGCGCGGTCCGCGGGGAGCGGGGGCGGCGTCGGCGCGGCCGCTCCTGGCCCGGGGGCTCCGGCGGGCGGGGGTCCCGGGCCGGGGGTCGGGGCGGCGGCGCCGCCGAGTTAGCGCGCTGCGCGGGCCGCGGACCTGCCCCGCCGGACCCCCGCGCGGCCCGGCACAGCGGCCCCGCGCCGGGTGGGAAGCGCGCGTCCCCGCGGCCGCCTGCGTTGGGGGCCCGTTGGTAAGCGTCCGTGTCGCCTTTTCCGTTTCGTGTCGTTTCCTGGAGGGAGGGGTCGTGGGCGCGCCCCGCGCTCGGGCGGTAGCCGCAGGCCGGGTCCGCCCCCGGGGGAGCCCGCACTGCCCTCGCCGCCGGTGTGCGGGGCAGCACGCTTGAAGTGGCCCCGGGAAACCGAACGAGACAAAGGAATTGGCCAGACTGGAGTGCGGAGGCTCTCGCCGGGCTCCGTGCGAGACTGTTCTTTGAAGATCGCTGGAAGGACGTGGGTTTCGTTTCGGACGTGAGATTGGAGGAGAACCCGGGACCCGGCGTTCGCGGCCCTCCGGCCGCAGGGTGTCCGCGCGCGGCTGGCGCGAGTTTCCTTGCGGGGACGAACGCGTACGCGCTTCTCCTGGGAAGAATGGCGAGGACCGGGCCTTTGGGGAAGGAGGCTGCTCTTAAGCCGCCGTGAAGGTACTGAACTCCGGGTGCTCTCCGCAGCGGAGACCCGCGGGGCCCGAGTGCGCTGTGGGCACGCCGGGGATACTGGCCGTGCCCGCCTCCGCCTTCTAAATTTTAGTCTGCCGACCTAGATCTCTGGGACTTACTTGGTCTGACACCCAGGTGTGTATTCCCTTTAACTTCGCGTGAGTCTTTCTGATAGTTTCCCCTCCCCCCGCGTCTTCCGGCTTCGCTGGTGACTTCTCATTTAGGAGAGTGACAGATAGGACTGGGAGGCCCGGCTTTTTCCCTCCGAGGCATGCCTTCTCCATTCCTTGGTTGGCCACCAGGGGAAGCATCCTGGTTTTTGGTTACAGTTGACCCTATCTTCATTTTGTAGGTCAAGTCCATCTATGTTTTAAGATGCAGGACATGAAGCCAAGGTTGTCACCAAGGTTCCCACACATATTTAAAGAAATCAACTGGCGTAGATCTTTTAGTTTTAGTAAGTTGGTCGATTTTTAGTATGTGTTAGTTGCATTAGTTTTGAAAGCTTTAAATACTTTAGATGTGACTAAGGAAAAGGGCATATTTAATGGCAGCAACAGGAATTGGTTTTCTGAGGTTCTTCTGGTTTTTGTTTGTTTGTTTAAGATTTTTTTATTTATTTGACAGAGATCACAAGTAGGCAGAGAGGCAGGCTGAGAGAGGGGGAGAGGAGGAAGCAGGCTCCCTGCTGAGCAGAGCGCCCTATGCCGGGCTTGGGGCTCCATCCTAGGACCCTGAGATCATGACCTGAGCCGAAGGCAGAGGCTTTAACCCACTAAGCCACCCAGGCGCCCCTCTGACGTTCTTCTAAATATGGATGTCTGCTTTTGAATTGTTAGTAATGACAGTAATGACCCTGACTTCTTTGGGTCTGTTCTCTTTGAAACAGCAGATGTAGTAGGATCATATTTTGAACTTCCCTTGTATTTTTGATGGATTAGGTACAGCCGTAAAAATGCTAGAGACCTGCCATTCTAAAAAGTAAAACATTGTAAATGTTTTGCGTAGTCTTACTGCCAGTTGATTGGGGTTTGGTATTAATATTTATAAATTTCCCATTTTGTGTTGTTTTAATCTGGAAAGGAATCTTACTGATAAATAATTTTAAGCTCTGTTTTGCCAGTCTGAGCATTGGGACACATACGTACTTATGGCTGGAAATTGTGGGACCTTATTGTTTCCTAGTGATTTTTTTTTTAAGGTGTGTTCCTATATAGAATTTAATATCTAAGGAAGGTGAGACTTCCATTTTGGAATAGAAATGGTACACCATGTTTGTTTCATGGCAAAAAAATGTTTTTTAGGTCTTTAGGCTGAAAGGTTCTTTCTGTGAGTACAAGCTAGGAATAGTACGGAATTGAGATTGTGATCATTAGTGCTTGTTGTTTCTCCCTGCTTGAGTTTTGAATGCCCTTTTTTTTTTTTTTTTTTCCTTAAATCAGACTTTGAACAAGTGACTGTGAAACTCCTCAGGAAGCCTTTTTTTTTTTTTTTTTTTTTTTTTTTTTAAACTATCTCTGGTAAAGATGTGTGAGTGGAAGAAGTTGATTTTAATTTTTTTTAAAGTCAGATTTTATTTATCTGTGGTATCCCAGCTAGACCCTATTTAGCAAGCGGTTGAAACTAGGAACACCTGACATTCCCTGTATAGTCCAGGGAAGATCCACTTTTGTCATTCCTTACGGATAGTGAATGAAATGCACAGAGCACTGTAGCCCTAAAATGCTGATTTAGTTCTTTGCATCAGATAAGGATCCAGGCTAGATTTTTGGACTGTGGTGTAACAGTGGCAGTATCGTAGCCAATGAGGTTTATCTGAGGCGCGATTATTGCTAATTAAAATGATAGAAAAAGTTTTATCAATTAGTTTTTAAAACAAAGACCAGCATGTAGTTCTACATCTTAAACTTAGGCTTTGTTCCCATATATGGCATCCAGACCGTCTTTCCATACCCCATGCTGTAGCGTATGCTGAGTTGTCATTGGTTTCTTTTAGAATTTAGTAATCATAATAGAATAAGAGGGAAGAATGTTTTTTTTTTTAAAGATTTTTTTAAAAATTTTTATTTGACAGAGATCACAAGTAGGCAGAGAGGCAGGCAGAGAGAGAGGGGGAAGCAGGCTCCCCGCTGAGCAGAGAGCCCGCTGTGGGGTCGATCCCAAGACCCTGGGATCATGACCTGAGCCGAAGGCAGAGGCTTTAACCTACTGAGCCACCCAGGCGCCCAGAGGGAGGAATGTTTATTGTCTTACCTCTGGTTCGTTGTTTCCTACACTTGCAAAGCATAATTTAATTTGAAATGAGTAGTGTTGTTCTGTTAAAGATGTGAATGTTTCCATAATCTTACCTGTAATACGCATGCAAATGAAGGAATCTATAGTCCCTATATATATATGTGCCTACATAGCTAGGTACTTCTCTGTGTATGTATTTTCATAGCCTGTGTATTTCTGTCATTGTTTGGTGCTCTTCCTCTTTGTTGTCTTCTAGCGGGAGAAACACAGTGACAGGATGCTAAGGTTGACTCAAGTTCTTTGTTTCCTGAAGCATGGGTTATTATATCAACTTTTATCCTGGGTTAAGTTTTCAGTTATCACAGTTTACTGATACTAAAACTGAGACTTAAAGAAGAGAAAATTGTTAATGGTAAATACTTTTGAGATAATGGTCCTTTAAAAAAGCAACCTATATTTGGAACATTGAATCCAGTTTAATGGGATTTGAAAATTTGGGTTGTCATTGGCTTAACTGTCACTTCAGAGTTGATTTCTACTAGTAAAATGTGTTCTGCTTTGATGTGGAATAATTTTACTGAACAGAGGGTCTTGACCTGCTTTTCATTTCTTTTTACCAGTAGTTCTGTGTTCTTCTTTGAACACTTTATTTTTTATACTTCAGTTTCATTGTAAAAATCAGTTTTATAAGTATTCTAAAGTTAGGGTGAATGTTTTGTGATTTAAACATACTTTGAGGCAGTGTTCACCCAACCCTGAGAGGTTACGGTAAAGATAAATCCTGTGAGATCAGGTTTGTCAAGTCGTGTGGTAAGGACACACCTAGAACTGGTTGTGTGCAGGTGGAATGCCCTAGGTCTGTGCCCAAGCAGGTGCTGAAGGTAGAGCTGGTCACGTTATCCCCAGGAACCTGTTCCCTCAGTCATAAATCAGGGGTTGTTTGCATCACAGATAGTCCATGATTATGTCAGTTACTGTCCTCTCTGTAATTTTTTTTTTTTTTTGAGGTTTATTTATTTGAGAGAGAACATGAGCGTGGGGGGGGGGGTGGTGTGCAGAGGGAGAGGGAGAGAAGCACACTGGTGGCTGAGCGTGGAGCGCAAAGACCCTGAGATCAGTACCGGAGCCAAAACCAAGAGTCACAGCCTTGACTGACTGTGCTACCCAGGCATAGCCTTCTTTGTAATTTCATGTTTCTTTCAGAAGCGGTGTAGAATAGATTGAGAGAGCCTGGTTTGTGAAAATCCTCTGACTCGGGTTCAGGTCCTGATAGTGCCTTTTGCCAGCTGTGTGTGTTGACCCGGGCAAGTTACTTCACTTTTGTCTTCATCTGTAAAACAGATAATAGAACTTCTTAACTTATACATGTAAAATGCCTAGCACGGTGCCTGGCACACAGAGTGCTAAGTAAGCATTTTCCGCTATCCTTATTCTAATTATCATTCATGTAACTTAAGTTGCCAAGTAGTGGTTCTTGCATCACCTGCGTTACTGATAGGGAAGCCTGGGTTATAATGAAGCCATTAATTTGAACATAAGTCATGCACTCAGATATTTGAAGATGATTGCTCTTAAGCCGCATGGACTTGATACAGCTTAGTTATATACCCTTTCCTGGAAGACGGAGAAGGAGTCCAAAACATTTATGTAACAGAAAAGAATACTGAGGACTAGAGAGCATAGGTAAATATCTTCAGATCAAGCTTCTAGATGGTAGTAGACACCTTGATCCCTCCCTGGGCCAGGGGAAGTACACATTAACTAGGTTTTGAGTCAGGGGGTTTCTGCTCTAAACGTTGAGGTTCTTATCTTTGAGTTAATGCTTTCAAGGTGGAGTTCTACCACAGTACTCCCTTCCACAGATGGTGACTGTGATTCAGAGGTTAGCTGGTTGACCAGAACATAGTTGTTCTAAAATCAGTGTTAAGGGTTGCCTGGGTGGCTCAGTCAGTTAAGTATCTGACTTTGGCTTGAGTCATGATCTCAGGGTCCTGGGATCAAGTCCCCACAATGGGCTCCCTACTTGTGCTCTTCCTCTCTCTCAAGTAAAGAAAGAAAATCTTAAAAAAAAAAAAAACAAAACTAGGGGCACCTGGGTGGCTCAGTGGGTTAAAGCCTCTGCCTTCGGCTCGGGTCATGGTCCCAGGGTCATGGGATCGAGCCCCGCATTGGGCTCTCTGCTCTGCGGACAGCCTGCTTCCTCCTCTCTCTCTCTCTGCCTACTTGTGATTTCTATCAAATAAATAAATAAACAAATCTTTAAAAAAAATCCCAAAACTAGTGTTAACTTGTACTGAAGAAATTTAGGCTTACTTTTAGAAAGTCATTTTCCTTGGCATTATAAGTTTCTGTGGGGCAGTTTAATTGAAAAAATCTTAAGTCTTTGGAGATGAAACATCAAGGTTCTATCCAAGTTACTGTATTTTCCCAGGTTGTCTTGTTGTGATCAATTTATGGTTTAGCCCTCACTTTTCTTCTGAGTCTTTCCTCAGAGGTTCCATGCATAATGTATAAATAAATAGGCTTTGGGGCGCCTGGGTGGCTCAGTGGGTTAAGCCTCTGTCTTCGGCCCAGGTCATGGTCTTAGGGTCCTGGGATTGAGATCATGATCTGAGCTGAAGGCAGAGGCTTTAACCCACCGAGCCACCCAGGCGCCCCTCTAATGTCTATTTGAGTTTTATGGTTTCTCCGTTGATTTTTATTATGCATTTTTAAGATTTTTAAGAAGATTTTACTTTTTTTTTTAAATATAAAGAAATCACTTTTTTTTTTTTAAGATTTTATTTATTTGACAGAGAGAGATCACAAGTAGGCAGAGAGGCAGGCAGAGAGGAGGAAGCAGGCTCCCTGCTGAGCAGAGAGCCCATGCGGGGCTCTATCCCAGGACCCTGAGATCATTACTTGAGCCAAAGGCAGAGGCTTAGCCCACTGAGCCACCCAGGCTCCCCAAGAAGATTTTACTTCTAAGTAATCTCTATATCTGACATAGGGCTTGAGTTTCAACACAGAGATCATATGCCCCGTGGTTGAGCCATCCAGAACCCCCCCTTGATGATTTTTTTTTTTTTTTGAATGGAGTATTTTAAAGTTGGTTAAAGGTGGCAAAAAGTGTTCTTCTAAAATGTTTGAGAGAAATACTTTAGAATAACATTAAAATGTCATTTATTTTTAAGATTTTACTTGAGAGAAATAGAGAGTGCCCACTGGCTGGGGCGTGTGGCAGAGGGAGAAGCAGACTCCCTGCTGAGCAGAGAGCCCAGTGTGAAGCTGGATCCTGGGACTCCAAAATCATGACCTGAGCCAAAGACAGATGCTTAAGTGACTGAGCCACCCAGACGCTCCCCAGGCTCCCCTTAACATCTCATTTAAATGACATTTTAATGGAGTGCCTGGGTGGCCCCTCCCCCCTGCTTGTGCACACTCTCTCTCAAATAAATAAAATCTTAAAAAAAAAAATGAGGGACGCCTGAGTGGCTCAGTTGGTAAAGCATCTGCCTTCGGCTCAGGTCATAATCCTGGGATCAAGTCCTGCATGGGCTCCTCGTCAGGAGAGAACCTGCTTCTCCCTCTCCCTCTGCCTGCCACTCCCCCTGCTTGTGCTCTTTGTCTCTCTCTCTCTGACAAATGAATAAAAAAGTAAATATAAATAAAGTAAATGAGGTGTTAACAAGATGTTAACAATAAGCCCTAAAGCTCCTATTTTTCAAATTAGTCACATTTTTTAAAGATGTGGATCTTAATTAAAATTGAACACTAGACATAATTTTTGAAGTTTCTAGATATTTTCTCCATCAGAATAACAAGAGTGAAAATTGTAATACCCATGTAATCCAACCTTCCTCTGTCCTAGATGAGGAAGGTAAGAGCTAGAGAGAGAAAATGCCTTATGTTTGTCTTTCAATATCTAATCGTTGAAAGTGTCACAAGGTTGACTTGAGGCCCTATGAGGCCAAACTTCAAACTTGGGTGATTTTAGATGTTGTAGAGTCTTGTTACTGGGTATAGTCATTGGGAACAATAATATGAGTTCAGAATTTTAGAATGAGACATAAGAGTTTTAGAAGTTTAAAAATTGAAGTGGCTGGATAGTTGTGCATAATTTGAATATCTTTGAGTATTACTATTGGATAGGATAGAATTGTAATGATAGAGTTACTTTAAAAAGTAAACATTCAGATAGAACAGCAAGTAATGTATGTACCCACCACTGTGATTAATACTTAATATTAGGCTGTGTTTGTGTCAGGTGCAGCTGAAGGCTAATTCTTTCACTTCCTCCATAATTGGAAGTTGATTTATATTTTTCCTGTGATAGTTCAGTTGCATCCTCTGAGAAGCAGATGCCAAGACGGGATTAGATGTGCAAGCGATTCATAGAGGTAAATATGCCTGTGAAGGATAAAGAGGAGAGGAAGGTTCGGTGGCAAAAGCCTTCAAATGGGTATCGGTGTGACACCCTTGGAGGAAAACAGAAGGCAGGGTGATTGGTGGTTGGATCCGAAGGTTGGCGTGAAGCTTGGACAAAGTCTCAGCCAGAGAAGATTGTTGGTTAGAGGACTCCGTAGGGCAGGACTGGCCCTGCTCTAGAATGCTTGCTGGGTTCAGTCATTGGCTTGGCGCTGGTGTGAATGCTGCAGTGGATCCCAGAGGTGCCAGTCGGATGGGACTGCCAGCTAATGAAACATCTCCCAGCACTTTCTTCCTTGAAGGGAAATCTGAGTGCCATGCTCAAGGCCTTCAGAATTCCCATGTATGTTTTTGTATTTTAATATATACTTATGTATGACTAACAATATGTTTTGTTATGTGAGAGTCTTTTTGTAAATGAAATTATTTTGTATGTTCGTTTGCTTTGACGCTTCCTAAACAAGTCCACGTCCACTAACGAGGCACGGAGTTCCGTTTCACCGAACGAGCACTAGACTGTTAGATTTACTGACTTTTTTGCAGTGCTGTCCTTTTGTGGCTTATGTTGGCATTTTCATTTCTTTTTTTTTTAAGGTTTTATTTATTTGGGAGAGAGAGCACATGAGCATATAAGTGGGGGTGGTGGGACAGAGGGAGAGGGAGAGGCAGACTGCTCGCCAAGCAGGGAGCCCCCGTGTGGGGCTCCATCCCAGGACCTGAGTCTGAGGCAGACAGTTAATCAGCTGAGCCACCCAGGCACCCCTCTGTCATTTTTCTAACTACTGGTGAGGTTAAATGTCTTTTTATATGTTTTTTGACTGCTTGGATTCCTCCTATGAATATGCCTTTTGCTGTTTTTCTGTAGGGTGTTGGTCTTACTGATTTGTATGAGTTCTTTATTTGGATACTAAGTCCTTTGTTAGGCTTGCATATATAGAGTTTTTGTTTTGTTTTGTTTTCTTTTTTTTTAGATTTTATTTATTTATTTGACAGAGATCACAAATAGGCAGAGGGGCAGGCAGAGAGAGAGAGGAAGGGAAGCAGGCTCCCCACTGAGCAGAGAGCCCAATGTGGGGCTTGATCCCAGGACCTGGGATCATGACCTGAGCCGAAGGCAGAGGCCTCAACCCACTGAGCCACTCAGGCGCCCCGAGTTTTTGTTTTCTCTTTAGCATGTGGGGGGTATCAATTGAGTTTCTTTGATTAGGAAGGAATAAAAGTAATATCCCTGATGGGACATATTTCTGCTTAAAGCCTGGCCTTGGAATGTAGCCCCTGTAGTATTCATCACTAGGATTCTTGATTTGTGAGATGAATGTTACTGAGAACTGACATTTTTTTTTTTGTTTGTTTCAGTATCATCTTGGTATACTGAACTATTAGCCCACATTACAGTGCCAGATGACTTGGAAAGCTTTGATTTAATTTCTGTCCAGCATGGAATTAAAGCAGCAGCATGTTAGAGGTTAAAGTTAATGGCTTTAGTTCCTGTAATGGTTGGTTAGTTTCTTACACATGGTTAAGGTGCTAAAATTCATCTGTCTGATGGATTTGCCACTACTTGTAAGGGAATGGGTGAGTGTGTGGATGGGGAGGTAAAACTTATCATCATTAGCAGAAAACCTTCAAAGGATTGCTCTTTCAGTGCCAGGTCAAGGTGTGCTTACTATATCCAGTCTGGTTTGAATACTTCGTTAAGTAATTTAACACCCAGTCACAGCAATCACATAAAGTTGTTCTCTCCATTTTCTAGATGATGAAACAAAGGCTTACTGTTCTGGTTTAACCTAGTAACTTGCCCAAGGTAGCGCATTCGAAGATGCCATTAGTTGTAAGATGTGCCATTATTTTATATACCACCAAGAAAGGGAAAACTCTAAGATGCCATTAACTGTGAAGTTGCAGTTAGATTTCAGCTTAATATATTTCAGGGAGAGTCAGCCAGAAATCCTCTTTAAGACGGACACTTAGGTAGGAGTAGTGCTATATTGGATCAGTTGATTAGTTGCTTCCACGTGCTCCAGGTGTTCTGAAGTTTTAGGTTTAGGATTGCCAGAATCTGTTTCCTGTCCAGTTACATTCCTCTTCTGTCTGGCAGTGAAGACACAGATTGGTTTGGTTGATTGGCACAAACTGGAGTGAATTGCTTTACTTCTGCAAGTGTGTTGAAATACAGTCATCTTCGGAGTTTAAGATACGATTGTAGGCATTTTTTTGAGGGGAGTGGTTTATGATTGTATGATTTAAGGTTTATAATGGGTAGTGTTATGTTGGTTACCCCTTAGTTTCACAGATAAGAATATAATATTTATGGGCACCTGGGTGGCTCAGTGGGTTAAAGCCTCTGCCTTCGGCTCAGGTCATGATCTCAGGGTCCTGGGATCGAGCCCCGAATCCGGCTCTGTGCTCAGCGGGGAGCCTGCTTCCTCCTCTCTCTCTGCCTGCCTCTCTGCCTGCTTGTGATCTCTGTCAAATAAATAAAATCTTTTTAAAAAAATATAATACTTAAATATTGTTTATCTCATCCTCCTGTCCATTTTTCCACAGGTTCACATTGAACTTGAGCTGTGGAGTGAATTTAAGAACCATGTCTCGGATAGTATGTGAAATGATAAATTAAAATATCTGAGAGAGTAATCTATTTTAATTAATTAATTAATTAATTATTTTTTGAGAGAGTATTTTTAACCCACTGAGCCACCCAGGCACCCATTGAGAGAGTATTTTTAAAAACCTTTCATTTCACCTGTACCAGCTATCTGGTTGGTATTGTTCAGCAACTAATTTCCCTTTCTTGCATAATATTCCCATCCTCCCTCCCGTACCCCAAACCCCCCCCCAACCAAACTCTTATTTCAAAGTATATATTTCTTGGTGTTATTAGTTAATTTGGTTTTATTGTTCAGAGACCAGAGTATAATGAAAATTGCAAGCCTTTTTCTGATCGACTCAAGTGTGAGCTGTGTCATGTTTGATTTTATCATAGTGCAATTTAACTAAGGACCGAATTGCATAAGGACTAATTGTTGTCTGCTGAGAACCTCAAGGATTCCTTTGTATTAAAGTGAGGCTATTTAAGTAGTCTTTGCTCCTAAAGTTTGGCTGTGGTATCTTCTTTTCCAGTTTCATCTTTTGGCCAGGAAACACTACCTGATGGCCTATGTCAGAAAAGGTTAATTAAAATTTTGAGGTTAGCTAAACATTAATATTTACCTGAACGTAGGGCATCTCCCTGTTGTTTTACACACACACATGCACTCTCTCACTTAAGGTTACATTCCTTCCTTACCTCTAGTGCCATGGAAGCTTTTGGACTTGGGGCTTGTTCTGCTTTTAAATTTAGCATGGACGTAGGGAGACCAGGATAGTAGGGAGTAGAATAAGGAATTAGTGTGGTCTTGATACTGTTGAGTTTTCTGGGAGCTAGTGGTTCCATGTACTTCTGCTTTTCTAGAGTGCAGTAGGATAGTTTTTAGAATCACCAGTTCAGGTTTAAATATTTTGAGGCTTCTTTGCTAACTTGTCACAGCTGAATGTGGTTCTGAGCCATGTGCTTGGTTTGGCTGACTTTCCTTGAATAGGCATTTTGTAATTGACATTTAATAAATAAGCATCAAGTTCAGTTACTGAAGAAGTGAAAACCCAAGGAAAAATGAACTTTTAAATTGGTGGTAAAAGCTGACTTCCCCCATTTTCTGTGCTTTTCTTATAGTGAATCTGTATAAATTAGAGATGCACATCTTGCTTAGATACATTAAATTTTTTTTCTCAAGGTGAGATTCATGTGACTAAAATTAGCCATTTTAAAGGGAACAATTTATTGGCATTTAGTACAATCATTAATACATTGTGCAACCACCACCCTGTCTAGTTCCAAAACATTTTTATCTCCCTAAAAGTAGATCTCATCCCCACTAGGTGGGGTAGATCTCACTCCTCACTGTCCCAGCCCCCAACACACTGCTGATAGTATATGGAGAGTACTGTGAGACATGGTACAGTGGGGTTGCCTAATCCCTCCTGTGGTGGAGGGCCGGGGAATTGAAGGAACCAGGAAGTTTTAGGTGATATGATCCTTTGAGCCAATCTTTAAATAGCAGTTTTTCAGGGGTTCCTGACTGGCTCAGTCAGTGGAGCATGTGACTCTGGATCTTGGGGTTGTGAGTTTGAGCCCTATGTTGGGCATGGGGCTTAAAAAAATAGCTTTTCAGTATTTATGTTTTATGGTGCTAATTATTAATTTTAAAGTTAATATATATAAGCTATAAAAATTATTTTGAAAATTCTAATCTTAAAATTTTCAATCCATATTTTCTTTTTATCTTGAGCTGTGTTGTCCACTACTCTATAAAATAATATAGCCACTACTCTATAATGTAGTCACTACCCTGTAAAAATATTTAAGTTTAAATATATTGAAATTAAATAATTTAAAATTAAATGAAATTAAAATTAATTAAAATTAAATTTACTAAAATAATAAAATCAAATAAATGTAAATAAAATTAAATTATTAAAGTTAAATACTGGCCAGTTCAGTCAGTAAAGCATGTAACTCTTGATCCTCGGGGTTATGAGTTCCAACCCTACATTGGGTGTATAGCTTATTTAAAACAAAACAAGACTAAACTAAACAAAAAATTCAGTTCTGTCACACTAGCCACATTTCAAGTGCTCTATAGCCCTATGTAGATACTGGTTACCGTATTGAACAGTACAGAATAGAATGTTTCTGTTGTCCCAGAAAGTTCTGTGAGACAGCACTGATCTAGAGATTCTGATGACTTGAACGTGTTCTTGTTTTCAATTTTTACAATTAGTTCAGAAGTTTTGCCTCTTTAATGAAAGTACTTGGTGAAATGGGATTTTGGTGCAACTGTTAAATATTGTGATGGTTGTGTACTGAAGTCTTACAGTGGGGTATTTGTTTAAACAGTGTTATTAAGGAATTCGTAATGAGGTTTCTTGGAAGCAAGTAAAAATGGAAAGTTTAGGAGAGCTTTGTTTTCCAAAGTGGATATTTAGTACCTAATTAAACCAGAATGATGATTAAAATGTATGGCTATGTTGAAGATAAATGTAGGACTTAAGAAATCGGCAGTATGAAGTCTCAGCCTGTCTTCAAAGATTAGGTTTCTAAAAACAGCCTTATTGAGGTTCAGTTGACAAACTGTATATATTTAAAATGTACAATTAGACGTATGATAGGCTGATTGAAGTCCCACTGCTTACTGATGCTATGGTCAGTCTTTTTTTGTTTGCATTTTGAATGCTTTCTATTGCTATATCTTTCAGCTTATTATTCATTTGCAATGTATAATCTGCCCTCAATCCCATTTTTCATCTCAGACATTATGGGTTTCATACCTAGACTTCTGATTTGGGTCTTTTTAAAAAATATATACATTTCACTGGGGCACCTGGGTGGCTCAGTTGGTTGAGTGTCCTACACTTGAGTTTGGCTCAGGTCGGTCATTGTCTCAGGGTTGTGGGATTGAGCCCTGTGTCAGGCTCCTTATGCAGCATGGAGTCTGCCTGTCCCTTTTCTCTGCTCCTCCCCCTGCTTGCACTCTCAGATAAATAAATAAAATCTTTTAGGGACGCCTGGGTGGCTCAGTGGGTTGAGCCGCTGCCTTCGGCTCAGGTCATGATCCTAGCGTCCTGGGATCGAGTCCCACATCGGGCTCTCTGCTCGGCAGGGAGCCTGCTCCTCCCCTCTCCTCTCTGCCTATTTGTGTGATCTCTGTCTATCAAATAAATAAATAAAATAAAAAATAAAATAAAATCTTTTAAAAAAGTAAGTAAATAAGTAAAATCTTAAAAAGTGTATAAAATTGTATATTTCTTTTTATAAAAGAGTTTGAGAGGGAGAGAGAGAGAGCTGGGGAGAAGGGCAGAGGGAGAAGGAGAGAGAGAATCTCAAGCAGACTCTGCACTGAGTGTGGGGCCTGATGTGGGGCTTGATCTCAGAATCTTGAGATCATGACCTGAGCCAAAATTGAGAGGACGCTTAACTGACTGAGCCATCCAGGTGTTCGTGTGTGTGTGTGTGTGCATGTGTGTGCTCGTGTGTGTGTTTTTGTATGTGTGTTCGTGTGTGTGTGTATGTATTTTTTCAATCTCTGCTTAGCATAGTCAGTCTTTCCTTTAATATCTTAGACACATTGAAATGAGGTTATAATTGTTTTAATGCTTTTGTCTACTAATTCTGTCATCTGTGTCATTTCTGGGTTGGTTTTGATTGATTTTTCTCCTCATTATGGGTTGCCTTTTCCTGCTTCTTTGCTTGTCTGGTAGTTTTTGTTTGGATGCCAGACATTATGAATTTTACTCTGATGGATGCTGGATATTCTTGTATTCCTATAAATATTCTTGAGCTTTTTTCTGGGACATGGTTAAGTTCCTTAGAAATAGCCTGTTCATTTCAGATCATTTAAGTCTTAAGCTTTGGTAGGCAACATCGGAGCAGCATTTCGTCTAGGGCTGATTATTTCCCACTACTGAGTCAAAACTCTTCTGAGTACTCTACCCAGTAGCCCATGAATTCTGAGGTTTTCTACTTTGGCTGTTGGGAATAAGAAGTCTTCTTGGCCCTGTGTGAGCTTCACGGATTGTTCCTTTTTATTGTTTTGGGTGGTTCTCCATTCAAACACCCTAAGTGTTTTCCTCGTAGGGATGTGCTAATGTGCTCCCCAGTACCCTTCTGAATATTTGGGGGGACGCTTTGCAGATCTCTGGCATCTCAGCTCTGTGCAGCCGTCTCTCTCTTCTGATACTCTTCCCTACAGACGCTTTGTTCCTTCAACCCAGAAAGATTGTTTCCCTGAGTCCCCATCCCCATGCTGTCAGTCGGAAGCGCTCTTGAGGCAATAAACTGGGGCAGTTATAGGATTTACTTCATTTCTCATCTCTCAGTGCTCACTGTACTTTGTTGCCTGGTGTCCAGTGTCTTGGTTGCTTCATACAGTTCAGGTTTTAGTTGTTCACGATAACAGGGTAAATCTGGTTCATGCCACTCTATCTTGGCTGAAAGCAAAAGGCTAGATTTTAAAAAATTTACTTATTTTTTTTAGATTTATTTATTTATTTTTTTAAAGCTAGGCAGAGGGGCACCTGGCTGGCCCAGCCCAAGGAGCATACAACTCTTGGTCTCCAGCTTGTGAGTTCAAACCCCACTTTGGGTGTAGAGATTGCATAAGTAAATAAACTTAAAAAAGATAAGCAGAGGAATTAAGTAAATAAACTTAAAAAGGTAAGCAGGGGAATTATATTTCCCCTCCCTTTTTTAAAAAGAGTTTTATTCATTTAATCTCTATACCCAGTGTGGGGCTCAAACTCATGACTCAGAGCCAGGTGGGCACCCTGTTAAATTTCCTTTTTGTTGGAAAACATTAATATTTGTTTTATATATTGTTTTCTGCCCCTAACCTATTTGGTTTCTTCTTAAAGTTGTTATGGCTTTTAAACTTTCAAGTATGGATTTTATGTTCATGAAAACATTCTGTAAATAGCATAATAATGCTTTTAGAAACCATAATGCCAAATTTTGTGTTTTTATATGGCCACTATTCATTTCAGTATTTGTAATAAAGTGCTTTTTCTGATCTACCTGCTCATTGAAACTTGATGATTCTAGCCCACAATTTTCCAAAGGAAGATAGTTTTTTAAAATTCACCATTCTTTAGAAAGTAAATTAAAACTTACTATCTTTTTAAAAAAATATTTTATTTATTTATTTGACAGATAGAGATCACAAGTAGGCAGAGAGGCAGGCACAGAGAGAGGAGGAAGCAGGCTCCCCGCTGAGCAGAGAGCCCGATGCGGGGCTCGATCCCAGGACTCTGGGATCATGACCCGAGCCTAAGGCAGAGGCTTTAACCCGCTGAGCCACCCAGGCGCCCCAAAACTTATTACTTCTTTTTTTTTTTTTAAGATTTTATTTATTTATTTGACAGGGAGATCACAAGTAGGCAGAGAGGCAGGCAGAGAGAGAGGATGAAGCAGGCTCCCTGCCGAGCAGAGGGCCGGATGTGGGGCTTGATCCCAGGACTCTGGGATCATGACCTGAGCCGAAGGCAGAGGCTTTAACCCGCTGAGCCACCCAGGCGCCCCAAAACTTACTACTTTTAATGTATTTTTAAGAAAAGTATGATTTAGGAAATACCTCATTCTTAGATTGTTTTGGACCTCCCTCTTGCTGGAATGTAGTAAAATGAGTATTTATGTGTATTCCTTTTGAAACACAGAATATTTATTGTTTTCTAGTCATTTTTAGCCAGATGTCTTCGAGTTTTTTGAACATCTGGCGCATTCAAATGCCGTATATTGATACTAAACTAAATTAGAGTTTTATGGATCAGCTCGTGAACTATCATCTTGAGTAGCCACTTGGTGTTCTGCCTGCTTGGCAGCAGGTCAGTTGCCATGGCATTGCCATTTTTGTACAGCATTGTTAATGGTGCCGAGAAGTTGGGGGGTAGGGATTCAGGCCCCTTACTCTGCTAAAGTAGCTTATAAACTGGGATAGCTGAACTTCTATATATCTTTGCATATTAAGTTTCTAAGTAATGTTTAAAGAGTTTTATTGCTATAAAGTCTTTTAAAATCACACTTCCTGCCTTATTAAGAACAAGTAGCAATAGCAAAGTGAAAGTGTTGATACCAGTGATTTGAAGTGTAGGTTCTACAAACTTCCATGTAGTTGAGACAAAGCTAATAATCATTAGGCATTCTAAAAGCATGCAGCTTTTACCTCAGACATATTCATTGGTTGGCTGTGTTTCATTGTGAAGGGGAAAAACCAAGAACATGTACAAAATTGGAATTACACGGTGGGAAAGTAAGATGCGATGTATTCAGGTGTTTTTTTAGTTTTTAGCTTTTTAGGAACATGGCTGTGACCCTTTGGACATGTCTGTTGCCTTGCTTTCACACATTCCACTTTTGTACAAGTTTTTAGGAATTCATTATGTGAGAATGTGATGGACTCCTTATACTTTTGCCGGCCTAAGGAGTTGCCCTAGATATTAGTAACTTCGCTTTTTCTTTTGGCTAATGAAAAATTTGAACATCTAAAAAAAATAGAATATTAATGACCCTGTATGTTTAGCAACCATTTAACAAATGATTTTGTCATATTTTCTTTGTTTGTTTTTTTTTAAAGATTTTATTTATTTATTTGAGAGGGAGAGACAGAGTGAGACAGCATGAGAGGGGAGGTCAGAGGGAGAAGCAGACTCCCCATGGAGCTGGGAGCCCGATGTGGGACTCGATCCCAGGACTCCGGGATCATGACCTGAGCCGAAGGCAGTTGCTCAACCAACTGGGCCACCCAGGTGCCCCTGTCATATTTTGTTAATTAAAAATAGTTTTTATGGCTCAGGTTTAGTAAATGGGGTGTGGAAGGGGAGGCTTTCCTGAGGTGACCCTTAAGGTGAGTCTGGAAGGGCAGATGAAGAAACGATGCGCCAGGCTGAGGGAGCCATGTATTTACATAGAGTCCGATGGGTAGAGAGGGCTTGACTCTTTCTTTCTTCTTTTTTTTTTAAGATTTAATTTATTTATTTGACAGAGAAAGACACAGCGAGAGAGGGATCACAGGCAGGGGGAGTGGGAGAGGGAGAAGCAGGCTTCCCGCAGAGCAGGGAGCCTGATGCGGGGCTTGATCCCAAGACTCTGGGATCATGACCTGAGCTGAAGGCAGACGCTTGACGACTAAGCCACCCAGGTGCCCCAGGGCTTGACACTGTCAAGGAATCATGAGTAGTTTGATATAATTAAAACTCAGGAAGGTAATCAGTGTTGGAAGGTGAGACAGGAGAGGTAGGTACATACTAATCACAAGGGCCTTTGTGCCAAGCTGAGGAATTTAGTTCATTTTTTTTTTTTTTGTAAAGATTTTATTTATATATTTGACAGAGATCACGGGAGATCACAGGTAGGCAGAGAGGCAGGCAGAGAGAGAGGGAAGCAGGCTCCCTGCTGAGCAGAGAGCCTGATGCAGGGCTCGATCCCGGACCCTGAGACCATGACCTCAGCCGAAGGCAGAGGCTTTAACCCACTGAGCCACCCAGGCGCCCCTTCATTTTTAAATAATAGCTTTATTAAGATGTAATTCACATAACTTTTAAACTGTACAATTTGGTGGGTTTTCATAGAGTTGCGCAACCATTACCACTATCTTAATTTCATTTTCATTACCCCAAAAGAAATCCTGTACTTAACAGTAGTCATTCCCTATTTGGAATTTATTTTTATTTATTTATTTTTAAGATTTTTTTTTTTTTTTTAATTTACTTGTTAGAGCACAGGCAGACAGAGTGGTAGGCAGAGGCAGAGGGAGAAGCAGGCTCCCTGCCAAGCAAGGAGCCCGATGTGGGACTCGATCCCAGGAAGCTGGGATCACGACCTGAGCCGAAGGCAGCTGCTTAACCAACTGAGCCACCCAGGCGTCCCTATTTGGAATTTATTTTAAGTGTTGTTTATTTTATTTTAATTAATTAATTTATTTTTAAGATTTTATTTATTTGACAGACAGAGATCACAAGTAGGCAGAGAGGCAGGCAGAGAGAGAGAGGAGAAAGCAGGCTCCCCGCCAAGCAGAGAGCCTGATGCGGGGCTCGATCCCAGGACCCTGGGATCATGACCTGAGCTGAAGGCAGAGGCTTAACCCACTGAGCCACCCAGGCGCCCCTTAAGTGTTGTTTAAATGATTTTCAACAGTCATTAAATAAAACAGTCTTTGATATGCATAAAAATAATATACTTTCCTTCATGTTTGTATTATGGAAGCAGTGATGTAATATTTTTGTGAAATAATGCATATTGTATTGACCATGTGTTTTATTTTTTATTTTATTTATTTTTAGAGTGGGAGGTGGGGAGGGGCAAAGTGAAGGGGAAAGAATCTTAAGCAGACTCTGTGCTCAGCATTTTAAAACCACACTACTGCATTTTGGAGGATCATTGTTCTTCAGGGAGTACCACTGGAGAATTTTAAGCCAAAGGGTAGTGTGAATGTAATTGCACTTTGGAAAGATCATTGGTTGTTGTGTTGAGGAGAGCTTGTATAAGAATGAATTCACTGAAGACAGAGAATGCTAGTCATTCATTCAGAAACTTTTAAGTAAGCATCTACTATTTTTTCCAGTCACTCTTCTAGGCTGTGTGAACAAACTAGATATTCTCAGCCCTCACAGAATTAAGTTTTAGTGAGGGGAAAGAAAGAAGGATGGGTTTGAAGCTCTTAAGCTGTTAGGTGACTGGATAATTGTTGATGCCGTTCACTGAAATAGGAGCTGTAAGAGTTTTGAGATTGAGATGCCTGCACATAATAATTCAGACAGCATTTGTTGGTCTGTCATGGACTCTTCTCCTGTCTCTCCTCTAAGTTAGGTCCACCTTGTGTGTCTTCTGTGTGTACACTTTGTCACTTACCTTTATTATGGCACTTCTCCATCTTTAGTTGCTAGATGTTGCGTCTTTTCTGCTGCTTGTTGAAGGTGGGAACTGTCCATATCATTTTTGGATCCCTCCTGCAGACCATTGATACCAGCAGGCTGTATGTAGTTCTCATTTCCTCCACTGCCATCATCATCTGAAACTCGAATTTCTGCAGTGGCCTTTGGTAAGTCTTCTGCTTCTGTGTATTAAAATGTAAGTCAGTATGTTTCTCTGCCATTTAAAACCTCACAGTGGCCCACATTTGACAGTGGCCTTGTAAGAGCTACTTAGTCTGGTCTTGTACTACTACTCTGACTTTACCTCCTTGTTTCAGATCTTTGCTCAGATGTTGCAGTCTCAATGATGCCATCTTGACCTACCTAGCAATCCATCTAGAAGCATATTATCTCTAAAATACGGCTTTCAGGCAGTCCAGCTACCTACTGTATGATTCCACCTATAAGACAGTTCTGGAAAAGGCAAAACTATGGTATGTTTTGTAAAAAGATCAGTGGTTTCTAAGGGGTTAGAGTAGGAACAGGGAAGATTAAGCAGAGCACAGAAGATTTTTAGGGCAGTGAAACCACTCTGTATGATACAGTAATGACAGATACATGTCATTATATATCTAAACCCACAGAATGCACACCAAAAGTGAACCCTAAGGCACCCTGTGAAGTTGGTTCGATTATGATG
Source organism: Taxidea taxus jeffersonii (assembly GCA_003697995.1). Lineage (NCBI taxonomy): Eukaryota > Metazoa > Chordata > Mammalia > Carnivora > Mustelidae > Taxidea > Taxidea taxus. The sequence goes on along the minus strand of RCUC01162351.1, from coordinate 7,418 downwards.
TGTCCATGTAGGGTCATCTGTCAGTGTCCCACTTAGTGTGTGAGGGGAATGTTGATAATGGGGGAAGCTCTGCATGTGTGGGAGCAGGCATATGTGGGAAATCTCTGTACTTTGTCCTTAATTCTGGTTGTAAACCTAAAACTACTCTAAAAAAAGTAGCCAACAACATAAAATCTAACTGCAAATACCAGCATTAAATAAAATTAATGTTTATTCTTTAGAGTTAAATCTCCAGTAAACTATTTTAATTTTTAAATTTTTATTTTATTTTTTTAAAGATCTATTCATTTATTGGCAAGAGAGCACACACATGCAAGTGAGGAAGGGACAGAAGGAGAGAATTTTAAGCAGACTCCCCGCTGAGTGTGGAGGCCAGAATGGATCTTGATCCCATGACCCATGAGATCATGACAAGATCATGATGTGAGCTGACACCAAGAGTCAGATGCTTAACCAGCTGAGCCACCCAGGTGCCCCTCCAGTAAACTGTTTTTAAACAGTTGGTTTATTTGAATCAGGATTCAGGCATGAGCCTCATGTTGCATGTTTTAAAAAAGGCTTGGTATAATTGACATTCAATAAACTCATGTTTAAAGTGTACAGCTTGATTAGTTTTGACATATATGTACACCTGTAAAGTTACCACCACAAAACGTATTGATTACACATCTGTCATTTCCAAAGTGGTGTTTGTCATCCTCTCACCTGCCACTCTTTCAAGCAACCATTGATCCTCTTTCTGTCATTATTGGTCAGTTTGAGTTTTCTAGAGTTTTACAGAAATTCAGTCTTTTTTTAAAGATCTTATTTATTTATTTGACAGGCAGAGGTCACAAGTAGGCAGAGAAGGAGGCAGAGAGAGGAGGAAGCAGGCTCCCTGCTGAGCAGAGAGCCCGACGAGGGGCTCGATCCCAGCACCCTGGGATCATGACCTGAGCCGAAGGCCAAGGCTTTAACCCACTGAGCCACCCATTCGCCCCCAGAAATGCAATCTTAAATTATGCACTAGTTTGTCTGATATTACACTGTATAAATATTTAATCCATTCACCTTTGATGAACATCTGGGTTATTTCCATTGTTTGGCTATGATAAAACTGCTATGAGTATTCGTGTACAAGTCTTGTGTGAGGATATATTCCCTTTTCTCCTGGGTAATGTACTCAGGAATGGAATCATATAGTAGTTGTGTGTTTATTAGTTTTTTAAGAAACTGCCAAATTTTTCCAAGTGGTTTTACAATTTTATATCCCATCAACAGTGTATAAGAATTCTAGTTTTGTTCTGCAATCTTGCTGACACTTGACATGGTCAGTCTTTTTAATTTTACACACATTCTGACGTGTGTGTGGTGGTATCTGGTTTTACTTCTATTTTTCTAGTGACAAATGATACTAAGTTTTGTTTTTTTATATGCTCATTTGCCATCCCCATATCTTCTTTGGTGAAATGACTTCACTTCCCTTTCTTAGCTCTTAGTTGGGACAATTGGAAGGCTTATCTTGTTTCCCATCTTCAGGGTTCACTGTCCTTTGTCACTTGTGTCTGTTGTGTGGAAGACTGTTGTTTCATACATTTTGTTTGTTTTTTAGGATGTTTCAAGGGGGTGGGTTAGTCTGGTCTCTGTTACTCCATCTTGGCCAAAACATATACACAATGAATTTTAATACATAGATTCTCTCCTTCTTTTGTTTTTCTTTGTAAGTTAGTGGTGGAAAACCGCTAGATTGGCTGGATGAGTCCCTCATGCTGGGTCTGCTGATTGCATCCCCTAGCTGTTTTTATCATGTTCTTTGTCCTCTGTATCTTCTGTAAACTGGTAGGTAGATTTAGATGGTTGATTGATTTTTGATTAAAATTTATTTTTGTCAGGAATAATTCATAGGAGCTATTTTGACCATCCTATTTACTTATTTATTTTTTAAAAGATTTTATTTGTTTATTTGACAGAGATCACAAGTAGGCGGAGAGGCAGGCAGAGAGAGAGGAGGAAGCAGGCTCCCCACGGAGCTCAATCCCAGGACCCCGGGATCATGACCCGAGCTGAAGGCAGAGGCTTTAACCCACTGAGCCACCCAGGCACCCCTTGACCATCCTATTTAAAAACGGGAACTTCCACTGTACTCTAGGCCGCCTCATCTTGCCCTACTATTTCTAATTTTCATAGCTTCTTCTGTACTTATTGTTTAACGGCCATTCTAAAATACAAACTCCCAGGGTACCTTGGTGGCTCAGTCGGTTAAGCGTCTGCCTTCAGCTCAGGTCATGATCCTGGAGTCTCAGGATTGAGTCTTGCATTGGGCTCCCTGCTCAATGGGGAGTCTGCTTCTCCCTCTGACCCTCCCCTATCTTGTGCTTTCTCTCTCTCAAATAAATGAATAAAATCTTTAAAAATATGTAAACTCCATAAAGGCATGGGTCTTTGTTTTATAATACCTTTGTTTTGTATCTAGATTCCTGTATCTTCAGAGTTTAGAACATTGTTTAGCACATAGTGCAGAATAAAATCTGTTGAGTAAGTGAATGAAATAAACTGCCTAGCCTTCACTACTGTCCACAGAAAAGTAACATTTTCTTTTGTTAGATTAATTGTGCTTAGCAACATTATTAAAAGTCATATAAAACCCTTGGGAATTGGGGCAGTTAGAAACTCCAGAGATGGATTTTGGAGGAGGGCTTTGTCACCAGCTCTGCTTCTTCCTCTGAGAACAAGCCTCTTTTTGGTAGCCACGAGAGACTGGCTCTGTACAATCCTAGGCCAGACCTAGCTGCCGAAGAGCAGTGCTTGGAGGGAGACTGCCTTCTGCCAGCAACAGGTCTTCACCAGATGTCAGGAGGAAGCCTAGGAACTTTGCTATTCCTGGCAAAATCCTCGTGCACCTCTTCCCTTCCCTCAGCACACCTAACTTCTCTATCACTTTCTTGCCTTGGGAACATCAGTGTTCATCTCATGACGTGCTTTTTAAAAAAAAAAAAATGTGATTTCACCCAGCAGGCCAGAATTATTGGGTCATCCTCCCATTAGGTAGACTCTCATCTCCAAGATTCTAGCTACACTGTTTTTTCTGAATCCGTCTCTCCCACCTCTGACCTTCTCTTTAAGTTTTTACACTGAGCCTTCTGAAACTGAGTGCATCAGCGGAATCCCCAACCCTCAATTGGTGAATTTCCCTTACATTCTTGTTCTGATGGAAAATTGATTGTCTTCCCTACTTCCCTCAAGTAGTACTTGCTTCCCCTACATTTCTTGTGTCACGGGCCTGGAAATGGGATGTCCTTCTTGTTCTTTATTGCTGGTTCCATTCCATTCTTTTCCTGAAAACACCTTGCTGTGAATATGATGTCATCAGAGTACATCATTCACTACTGCTTTTTGCTGTCATCTGCCTTTCCACAGCCTGCTGGAGGAGTGAACCTGTGTCGCATGGAGGGTCCTTTTTATCTCTAGTAACAGCTCCTAAGTGCCTGCTTTGTGTAAAACCAGCACAGCTGTGCTGTCCCTTTTGTTAGTGTTTGCATACTCTCTCTCCATCTTTTGCTTCCATCCTTCCTTTCTTCTTTTTTTTTTTTTTTAAGATTTTATTTATTTACTTGACAGAGGTCACAAGTAGGCAGAGAGAGAGAGAGGAGGAAGCAGGCTGTCCACAGAGCAGAGAGCCTGATGTGGGGCTTGATCCCAGGACCCTGACCTGAGCCGAAGGCAGCGGCTTTAACCCACTGAGCTACCCAGGTGCCCCATCCTTCCTTTATTCTGATGATATAGGTATGTCTAAACAGGTTTTTATCCAAATCATAAAAGCAAATGTTTGCTTTTACCTACGGCATTTAGTTCCATTTACAGTGTCACTTAAGCATTTACTGATGTATTTGTATTTAGATCTACTGACTCAGAGCTTTCTATTTATTTGACCCACTTGTTCTGCTTCTGTTTTGTTCCTTTGACGTTCTTTTGCTTTATTTTAATGTTTATTATTATTCTGCCCTCTCGCCTTAGCATGGTAGTTATATGCTCTTTTAAAAAATACTGTTCTCTTAATGATTATTCTAGGGGTTACAGGTGTTCTTAGTTTTGTTTTCCAGTTTTTAAGAAAATTGTGATAAACAATATAAAGTTTGTCATATTTTTCCATTTTAAGTGTACAGTTCAGAGGTATTAAATATGTTTGTAATGGGCTATACAGGCATCCTCATCTTTCATCTTCAGAACTCTTCATCTTACAAAACTGAAATTCTGTTCCTATTAAACAGTAACTCTCCATGCACCCCTCCTCCCAGGCCCTGTCAACCGCCATTTGACTTTCTGTCTCTATGACTTTTTTTTTAAAGATTTTATTTATTTATTTAGAGGGAGAAGCAGGCTCCCTGCTGAGCAAGGAGCCCGATGTGGGACTCGATCCCAGGATGCTGGGATCATGACCTGAGCCGAAGGCAGCCGCTTAACCAACTGAGCCACCCAGGTGTCCCTGTCTCTATGAATGTCCTCCAGATTCATCCATGTAAAACCAGCCTGTGTCAGAATTTCCTTCCTTTTCAAGACTGTTTGAAGGATAGTTTTGCAGGATATAGGTTTCTTGATTGACAGTTTTTTCTTTTGGTACTTTGAGTGTATTGGTCCCTCGTCTTCTGGTCTCAGAAATCTGCTAGCTAACTTACTGGGAAGCCTCTGTATGTGTTGAGTCATCTCTCTTGCTGCTTTCAGGATTCTGTCTTTGTCCTTGACTTTGGAAAGTTTGATTATAAGGTGCTTTGGTGTAGTTCTCTGATTCATCTTACCTGGGGTTTGTTGAGTTTCTTAGATGTTTACATTTGTGTCTTTCATCAAATTTGAGAGGCTTTTAGCCATTATTTCTTCAGATATTCTCTCTGCCCCTCTCTTTTTTCTGGGATGCCCGTGATCCATTTGTTGGTCTATTTGATGGTATTCCTTAGGTCCCTTATACTCTCTGTTTGCTTTTCTTCAATCTTTTCTTTCTATTCCTGAGATGTGACAATTTCCATTTCCTATCTTCAAGTTCACTGGTTGATTCTTTTGCTTGCTCATATCTCCCCTTGAGTCCCTATAGTAAATTATTCATTTCAGTTATTGTACTTTTCAGCTCCAGATTTTTTTTTTATTTCTTTTCAGGTTTTCTCTCTCTTTCTCTATCTTTTTTTAAAGATTTATTTATTTGACAGAAGGAGAGAGAGAGCATGTGCATGCAGGAGTGGGAGGAGGGGCAAAGGGAGTGAGAGAAAAATAGACTCCCTGCCAGAGGGAGCCCAACAAGGGGCTTGATCCCAGAACTCTGGGATCATGACCTGACCTGAAGTCAGATGCTTAACCAACTGAGCCACCGAGGCATCCTCCACCTTTTTTTTTTTTTTTTGTTAAAGATTTTATTTATTTGAGAGAGAGAGAATGCATAAGCAGTGGGGAGGAGCAGAGGGAGAGGGAGAAGCAGACTCCTCACCGAGCAGGGAGCCTGACGCAGGGCTCAGTCCCAGGACCCTGAGATCACGACCTGAGCCAAAAGCATATGGTTAACCAGCTGAGCCACCCAGGCACCACAGGTTTTCTATCTCTTAATTGTTTTTTCCATTTTATTTATACATTGTTTTCTTGATTTTCTCTACATCTTCCTTTAGTTCTTTGAGCATCTTTAATAGCAGTGTTTTAAAGTCCTTGTCTAGTTGGTCTGCCATCAAGTCTTTTTTTTTTTTTTTCTTTTAAGATTTTACTTATTTGTTTGACAGAGATCACAAGTAGGCAGAAAGGCAAGCAGAGAGAGAGAGGAAGGGAAGCAGGTCCCTGCTGAGCAGAGAGCCTGATGCAGGGCTCGATCCCAGGACCCTGAGATCATGACCTGAGCCAAAGGCAGAGGCTTAACCCACTGAGCCACCCAGGTGCCCCTGCCATTAGGTCTTTTAAAGGGATAGTTTCTGTTGAAAATTTTTCCCTCTGAATGAACATACTTTCCTGTTTCTTTGTACACCTTGTGATTTTTTTTATTGTTGAAAAATGAACATGAAGCTGATAATGTGGTTGGTTAGCTCTGGAAATCAGATTCTCCCTCTTCCCCAGGTGTGCTGTTTTATTTATTCATTGATTCATCTACCCTCCCTTCTTCCCTCCCTCCCTTTCCTCCCTCTTATGGTAGACTGTTCTGTGCCAAGGATCATCCTGAGGTGTAAATTTAAGGCCTTTCTCAGATCTTTTCGGAGACTTTGCCTTTCTCTGTGCATGGGTGGTCACTTTTTAATTTTTCCTGTATAATACATGGGTTTGATTAAAAAAAAATTTTTTTTTATACTAATGTCTAGGGACGCCTGTGTGGCTCAGCTGGCAAAGCATCTGCCTTGAAATCAGGTCACAATCCTGGGGTCCTAGAACCTTGCTCAGCGGGGAGTCTTCTTTTCCCTCTCTCTCTGCCCTTCCTCATGCGTGCATGTGCGCGCGTGCTCTCTCTCTCTCTCGTATAAATAAATAAAATCTTTAACAACAACAAAAAACGTAGTTCTCTATACCCAACATGTGGCTTGAATTCACAACCCTGAGATCAAGAGTTGCAATGCTCTACTGACTGAGCCAGCTCCGTGCCCCTCTCTGTATTTGCTTTTGTATGGGCTAATCGTCAGTGTCTGCATCCCAAAAGGGGAAAATGAGGAAAATGAAGGATGTGTGTGTCTGAGCCTCGCACGTGTGAGTGCATGTGAGGGTGCAAGCCTGTTAAATCCCCCAAAGGTGACTTCAGCTAGAGGATGAGGAGCTTGCTCTAGTGAGGGCAGGTGCAGCAACAGAGACTTCCTGCCTCTTGTCTGCACCTCTGTTTCCAGAAGCAGCATTTGGTGATCAGAGCACAGATTAACATTATTTGGAAGACAGATTCCTTTCTGTACCCGGTGGCCCCTCCATGCTGTATACAGGCTACTCCAGGAATACGTGAGAGGTTGCGCTCCTCATGACAGGGGGCAGGGATGAGTAGCTGCTGCTGTGTTCAGAGCTGAGACTGACCACAGGCCACTGCAGTTTACCATGCAGCTTTTCTGGGGAGGTTGCAAGCATTCAGTGGACTCCAGAGTTCCCAAAGAGTTATATCAGACAGATTCTGCCACACTAGTTGTCTAGGTGGAAAGACGGACTTGTGGTGCTTCCTACTCTGCCATTTTCCCAGAATCCTCTACCCTAGAGATTACAATTTACATCCTTGATTTATCAATCTAATGTAAACTGGGTGCTTTTACAATTTTTTAATCTTTCTTTCTTTTTCTTTATTTTAGTAGAATCCATGCCCAGTACGCTCCCTCCCTGTGGCAAGTGCAGAAATAAAACCTTTAAATATATATATGGAGCACCTGGGTGGCTCAGTGGGTTAAGCCTCTGCTTTCGGCTCAGGTCATGATCTCAGGATCCTGGGATCAAGCCCCATGTCAGGCTCTCTG
>RCUC01162350.1:0-11125 GCA_003697995.1 Taxidea taxus jeffersonii | reverse complement strand
CTCTTTTGGTTTGTCTCCCTCCCGATCCCATCTTGTTTCATTTACTCTTTTCCTACCCCCTTATCCCCCACCCCCATTGCATCTCCACTTCCTCATATCAGGGAGATCATATGATAGTTGTCTTTCTCTGATTGACTTATTTCGTTAAGCATAATACCCTCTAGTTCCATCCATGTCATCGCAAATGGTAAGATTTCATTTCTTTTGATGGCTGCATAGTATTCCATTGTATATATATACCACTTCTTCTTTATCCATTCATCTGTTGATGGACATCTAGGTTCTTTCCATAACTTGGCTATTGTGGACATCGCTGCTATAAACATTCAGATACACGTGCCCCTTTGGATCACTACGTTTGTATCTTTAGGGTAAATACCCAGTAGTGCAATTGCTGGGTCATAAGGTAGCTCTATTTTCAATTTTTTGAGGAACCTCCATGCTGTTTTCCAGAGTGGTTGCACCAGCTTGCATTCCCACCAACAGTGTAGGAGGGTTCCCCTTTCTCCACATCCTCGCCAGCATCTGTCATTTCCTGACTTGTTAATTTTAGCCATTCTGACTGGTGTAAGGTGGTATCCCACTGCGGTTTTGATTTGTATTTCCCTAATGCTGAGTGATGTTGAGCACTTTTTCATGTGTCTGTTGGCCATTTGGATGTCTTTTTTACAGAAATCTCTGTTCATGTCTCCTGCCCATTTCTTGATTGGATTATTTGTTCTTTGGGTGTTGAGTTTGCTAAGCTCTTTGTAGATTTTGGATGCTAGCCCTTTATCTGATATGTCATTTGCAAATATCTTCTTCCATTCTGTCAGTTGTCTTTTGATTTTGTTGACTGTTTCCTTTGTTGTGCAAAAGCTTTTGATCTTGATGAAGTCCCAATAGATCATTTTTCCCTTGCTTCCCTTGCCTTTGGTGTTGTTCCTAGGAAGAAGTTGCTGCAGTTGAGGTTGAAGAGGTTGCTGCCTATGTTCTCCTCAAGGATTTGGATGGATTCCTTTCTCACATTGAGGTCCTTCATCCATTTTGAGTCTATTTTCGTGTGTGGTGTAAGGAAATGGTCCAATTTCATTTTTCTGCATGTGGCTGTCCAATTTTCCCAACACCATTTGTTGAAGAGGCTGTCTTTTTTCCATTGGATATTCTTTCCTGCTTTGTCTAAGATTAGTTGACCATAGAGTTGAGGGTCTATTTCTGAGCTCTATTCTGTTCCATTGATCTATGTGTCTGTTTTTGTGCCAGTACCATACTGTCTTGATGATGACAGCTTTGTAATAGAGCTTGAAGTCTGGAGTTGTGATGCCACCAACTTTGGCTTTCTTTTTCAATATTCCTTTGCTATTCGAGGTCTTTTCTGGTTCCATATAAATTTTAGATTATTTGTTCCATTTCTTTGAAAAACTTGGATGGGATTTTGATAGGCATTGCATTAAATGTGTAGATAGCTTTAGGTAGCATAGACATTTTCACAATGTTTATTCTTCCAATCCATGAGCATGGAACATTTTTCCATTTCTTTGTGTCTTCCTCAATTTCTTTCAGGAGTACTTTATAGTTATCTTATGGTTTTGGGTGTAATTGTAAATGGAATTGACTCCTTAATTTCTCTTTCTTCTGTCTTGTTGTTGGTGTAAAGAAATGCAACTGATTTCTGTGCATTGATTTTATATCCTGACACTTTACTGAATTCCTGTACAAGCTCTAGCAGTTTTGGAGTGGAGCCTTTTGGGTTTTCCACATATAGTATCATATCATCTGCAAAGAGTGATAGTTTGACTTCTTTGCCGATTTGGATGCCTTTAATTTCTTTTTGTTGTCTGGTTGCTGACGCTAGGACTTCTAGTTCTATGTTGAATAGCAGTGGTGATAACGGGCATCCCTGCCGTGTTCCTGACCTTAGTGGAAAAGCTCTCAGTTTTTCTCCATTGAGAATGATACTTGCAGTGAGTTTTTCATAAATGGCTTTGATAATATTGAGGTATGTGCCCTCTATCCCTACACTTTGAAGAGTTTTGATTAGGAAGGGGTGCTGTGCTTTGTCAAATGCTTTTTCAGCATCTATTGAGAGTATCATATGGTTCTTGTTCTTTTGTTAATGTATTGTATCACATTGATTGATTTGCGGATGTTGAAATAACCTTGCTGCCCTGGAATAAATCCCACTTGGTCGTGGGAAATAATCCTTTTAATGTACTGTTGGATCCTATTGGCTAGTATTTTGGTGAGAATTTTTTCATCTGTGTTCATCAAGGATATTGGTCTGTAATTCTCTTTTTTGATGGGATTCTTGTCTGGTTTGGGGATCAAGGTGAGGCTGGCCTCATAAAATGAGTTTGGAAGTTTTCCTTCCATTTCTATTTTTTGGAGCAGTTTCAGGAGAATAGGAATTAATTGTTCTTTAAATGTTTGATAGAATTCCCCTGGGAAGCCATCTGGCCCTGGGCTTTTTTTGTTTGGAGATTTTTGATGACTGTTTCAATCTCCTTACTGGTTATGGGCCTATTCAGGTTTTCTATTTCTTCCTGGTTCAGTTTTGGCAGTTTATATATCTCTAGGAAAGCATCCATTTCTTCCAGATTGTCAAATTGGTTGGCATAGAGTTGCTCATAATATGTTCTTATGATTGTTTGTATTTCTTTGGTGTTGGTTGTGATCTCTCCTCTTTCATTCATGATTTCATTTATTTGGGTCCCTTCTCTTTTCTTTTGGATAAGTCTGGCCAGGGGTTTATCAATCTTATTAATTCTTTCAAAGAACCAGCTCCTAGTTTCATTGATTTGTTCTATTGTTTTTTTGGTTTCTATTTCATTGATTTCTGCTTTGATCTTTACTTTTATGATTTCTCTTCCTCTGCTGTGTTTAGGCTCTCTTTGTTCTTTCTCGAGCTCCTTTAGGTGTAGGGTTAGGTTGTGTATTTGAGACCTTTCCTATTTCTTGAGAAAGGTTTGTATCACTATATATTTTCCTCTCAGCACTGCCTTTGCTGTGTCCCACAGGTTTTGGACCATTGTGTTTTCATTATCATTTGTTTCCATGATTTTTTTCAATTCTTCTTTAATTTCCTGGTTAACCCACTCATTCTTTACAAGGATGCTGTTGAGTCTCCATGTATTTGTGCTATTTCCAAATTTCCTCTTGTGATTGAGTTCTAGCTTCAGGGCATTGTGGTCTGAAAATATGCAGGGAATGATCCCAATCTTTTGATACTGGTTGAGACCTGATTTATGACCCAGGATGTGATCTATTCTGGAGAATGTTCCATGTGCACTAGAGAAGAATGTGTATTCTGTTGCTTTGCGATGGAATGTTCTGAATATATCTGTGATGTCCATCTGCTCCAGTGTGTCATTTAAGACCTTTATTTCCTTGTTGATCTTTTGCTTGGATGATCTGTCCATTTCAGTGAGGGGCGTGTTAAAATCCCCTACCATTATTGTATTCTTGATTTTGTTATTAATTGGTTTATATAGTTGGCTGCTCCCATGTTAGGGGCATAGATATTTAAAATTGTTAGATCTTCTTGTTGGACAGACCCTTTGAGTATGATATAGTGTCCTTCCTCATCTCTTATTATAGTCTTTGGCTTAAAATCTAATTGATCTGATATAAGGATTGCCACCCCAGCTTTCTTCTGATGTCCATTAGCATGGTAAATTGTTTTCCATCCCCTCACTTTCAATCTGGAAGTGTCTTTGGATCTAAAATGAGTTTCTTGTAGGCAGCATATTGATGGGTTTTGTTTTTTTATACATTCTGAAACTCTGTGTATTTTGACTGGGACATTTAGCCCATTTACGTTCAGGGTAACTATTGAGAGATATGAATTTAGTGCCATTGTATTGCCTGTAAGGTGATTGTTACTGTATATTGTCTCTGTTCCTTTCTGATAATACTTTTAGGGTCTCTCTTTGCTTAGAGGACCCCTTTCAATATTTCTTGAAGAACTGGTTTGGTGTTTACAAATTCTTTCAGTTTTTGTTTGTCCTGGAAGGTTTTTATCTCTCCTTCTATTTTCAATGATAACCTAGCTGGATAAAGTATTCTTGGCTGCATGTTTTTCTCATTTAGTGCTCTGAATATATCATGCCAGTTCTTTCTGGCCTGCCAGGTCTCTGTGGATAAGTCTGCTGCCAATCTAGTCCTGTGCTGCTTTCAGGATTTTCTCTTTGTCGCTAAGACTTGTAAATTTTACTATTAGATGGTGGGGTATGGACCGATTCTTATTGATTTTGAGGGGTGTTTTCTGCACCTCCTGGATTTTGATGCTTGTTCCCTTTGCTATATTAGGGAAATTCTCTACAATAATTCTCTCCAATATACCTTCTGCTCCTCTCTCTCTTTCTCCTTCTTCTGGAATCCCAATTATTCTAATGTTGTTTCGTCTTATGGTATCACTTATCTCTCGAATTCTCCCCTCGTGGTCCAGTAGTTGTTTGTCTCTCTTTTGCTCAGCTTCTTTATTCTCTGTCATTTGGTCTTCTATATCACTAATTCTTTCTTCTGCCTCATTTATCCTAGCAGTAAGAGCCTCCATTTTTGATTGCACCTCATTAATAGCTTTTTTTAATTTCAACTTGATTAGATTTTATTTCTTTTATTTCTCCAGAAAGGGCTTTTATTTCTCCGGACAGGGTTTCTCTAATATCTTCTATGCCTTTTTCGAGCCCGGCTAGAACCTTGAGAATCGTCGTCCTGAATTGCAGATCTGACATATTACCAATGTCTATTGATTAGGTCCCTAGCCTTTGGTACTGCCTCCTCTTCTTTTTTTTGTGGTGAGTTTTTCCGCCTTGTCATTTTGTCCAGATAAGAATATATGAAGGAGTAAATGTAATACTAACAGGGTAGCAAAGACCCCAGGAAGCTGTGCTTTAACAAAATCAGAAGAGACCCCAAATCGTGGGGGGGGGGAGAGAAAGGGGGTAAAAAGAAGTTCAGAAAATAAAAAAAAATAAGAAGAAGAGAACACAAATAAAGAAAAAAATATAAAAAAAGTAAAAATATATATGTGTGTGTTAGACTGGTGACTAGAACTGGGTTACCCATTTAACTTTGGGAGTATTTTGGTCTCTTAGAAGAAACTACCTCCCAAAATTTTAAAGAATGCAAAACATATATAAGGGTAAACACAATGAAGGGATGGAATATGACTATAAAGATTAAAGAAAAAAACTTTTTTTTTTTTCCAACAAAGGAGTTGATAAGGTAAGTTGGTGGGGAGAATTAAAAAAAAAAAAAAGTGGAGAGAAATTCCTTGGGATGGAGACTAGATCAAGCCTGGTACTAGATTTGGGTGTATTTTGATCTATTAGGAGAAGTTTTACCCCAAATTTTTAAGAAAAAAAAAACCCTATGTGTATACAAAGAACAAAGTTAGATACAGTGAAGGATAAAATATGACTATAATAATAAAGGTTCAAAAAAGATTTTTTTAAAAGAAAGTTATTAAGATAAACTAGTTAAAAAATGTTAAAAGAGGAAAGGGTAAAAGTTAAAAAAAATTAGAAGAGAAAAAAAAAAAAATTAATTAACTTTGCAAGACTAAAGATCCATGGGGAGAAAGCCAAGAATTCCATGCTTTGCTTTCTCCTCCTCTGGAATTCTGCTGTTCTCCTTGTTAAGTGAACTTGGTCTTGGCTGGATTTCTTGTTGATCTTCTGGGGGAGGGGCCTGTTGTAGTGATTTTCATGTGTCTCTGCCCCAGGCAGAATTGCACCGCCCTTTCCAGGGGCCGGGCCAAGTAATCCTCTCAGGTTCGCTTTCTGGGGTTTTTGTTCCCTGAACGCTTTCCGTAGCGTTCCAGAGAATGGGAATGAAAATGGCGGCCTCCCAATCTCTGGCTTGGAGGTGTCTAGAGCTCGGGGCCTCAGTCTTCAGTGCGCCTTCAGAGAAAAGCGCTTAATCGCTCCCCTCTCCCCAGCCTCCAGCCACGCTTGGAGAAAAATGCGCTCAATCAGGCCCATCTCACTGGCCTCTGGCTGCGCTCCAAGGTCATCCAGCCTGTGACCAAGCATCTCTGTCTCTGGCACAGTGTCCCACCTGGAGTCTCTGAACCCCGCAGATCTCTGGGCTCTCCTAGGTCGGAGTCTCCCCGGATCTTGGGGGACCCCATGTACAGAGTACCAGCCCATGTCACAGATTACAGTTCACGGTAACTCTGAGTTGAGAGCTCACTCCTTGGCTCTGTCTCCACAGTGGCTTCCCCGCTCTAATACCTGTGAGCTCTGCAACACTCAGACACCCCTGATCCTTCTGTGACCCTGCTGGACCTGAGTCCACGCTGTCCCCACCAGGTTTTCCCCCCCATTTTAGCCTCTGGCGCAATGTCCCTCCGTGGGGCAGACTCTTAAAAGTCCTGATTTTGTGCTCCGCCGCTTTCGGGAGCCAGCCCCTCCCCCCGGGGTCTATCTTCCCGTTGCGTTGGATTCACTTCTCTGCTGGTCCTACCTTTTAGAAAGTGGTCGATTTTCTGTTTCTAGAATTGTTGCTCTTCTTCTCTTCGATCTCCTGTTGGATCTGTAGGTGTTTGGAATGGTTTGATAGGCTATCTAGCTGATCTCCTGCTACCTGATGTCATCTCAGCCTGCTACTTCTCCGCCATCTTTCCCCATCACCTCATTTTTAACAGAGCTGTAAGAAGGCTTACTTCTTGAACTTAATCTTATGCTGTTTTACTATTCCCCTAACCAATGATCTACCTAATTTAAGTCTCACCATCTGACTCTAATCCACACTTACTGAGTGGCACTAAACATTTACAAAATAATTAGATAGCCCCCAAAGGTATTTTTGGCTCAGAACACCATCAAAACAAAAAATATTGGGTGACGGACTCCCAACAAATGGTATTGGTCTTGTTCACGAAAAGTTTATCCATTGGCTACTACCTGCAACACTGGGTAAGAGTATTAACTTTTAACTTTTTTAACTCAGTAACTGATGACTACATTAGGATAGTGTCTGATATCACACAGAATTCATTTTGATACAACATTTTTTCTGTCTCAAAAAAACAATTGAAAGAAAAAAAAACCAGAAAGAAATATTTAGTTAAGTTAGTTCAAAAAGAAGAAAAACTTGGTCTTTAATCAAGTCTCCAAAACTTAGGTATTAAGAGGGATTTGGAGCTTCTTTCTTCTGTTCTTGAGTCTCCTCTTGCTTGCTTTATAATGTGTCTGTCTGTAAGGTGGAGGTCTGTCCAAAATGTGATAATTCACATATTGACAGGAGAGTATGACTGTGCTATTAAGGTTGTAGATTTCCTTGCCTAAGAAGCTCATGGGACTAGATTGGTGGTGATTCAAAATAGAGTAGTCTTATATGTTATACTATCCTTTTTAACCCTACAGAGTTTTCTAGAAACCTAATTGTTTCTAAAACATCTGACAAATAATTAAGTGTGTACTATAGGCTCTTCACTTTGGGAATTGGATCTATTTTCTTGCTTTAATTTAGGTACTCTTTACTCTTGGCTAGGAAGTAGATTATAAACTCTGATCATAATCCTTTTCTTAGTATTTGGCTATGTCACAGTCCTCAAGTGTGTTATTTTCAGAGTCCTAATGATGTTATATAGCTATTTTTCTGTTAAATGATTCAGTAGATTATCATCTAACAGGGAATCTCAATACATGGCTGTGTCTCATTAAATAGCAATGCAGATTTGAATTGATCATGACCCCAGATGATAAATGATCCATCCCCTAGAATAGGTTAGAGAAAGAACAAAAGTGGGAATTGATAACTGAAACCAATGTAATTTCTTGATAATTGAAACCATCATAATTTCTTGTCTCTATGTTAAACAATACTTAAACCATACTTTCCTCTCCCTGTGAATATAATTTCTTTTCTCTGAATTAACCAATGATGAAAATAAGCATATATCCCTGTCCTTATTTAAATAGTACTGAGACCAAGCAGAAGGTAGTTACTTCACCCAGAAAATAAATACATTTTTCTGGAATATTAAACTATGAAGCAACAAACATACTCATTAAGAACAACAGCTTGCTTATCAAGGCTGCTTCAAGGCCATTGCCTCACTATGCACACAAACCCAAAGCTAGTATGTCATAATCTGGTCATTCTAAATCAGATCTCTGCCTTACAACATCCACTTTAAAGTCACTCAACCCAGGCCCTAAAAACTTTCTATTTCCTAATTTCCAGAATTTGTAATTTGAGTTACTACCAAGACTGTCAAGAAGATATTCTTCTTTATTGTAGTAGACTAAATAAACCTATCTTTGCTTGATCAATATGTTTTCCTGATAGTGTTTGAGAGAGGGCTTCTATACCTATATTTCTCAATTTAATTGGAGACTATAGGGCATCTAAAGTAAAAAAGTCTTTCATGGAAGGACATGCTCTCAATCTAGTTTGCTCAAGGCTATGACACTAAATTGAACAATCATAGTGAGTGTTTGTCTTTCAAAATCATTTTCAGTCATTTTTTCTTATAGTTGAGGTCTAAAAGCAGTTGAGTTTCTAATTTTCCAATCCTTCAAGGCCCCACATTTCTGGATTATCTATTCCTCTTTATTTTTATTTCAAGCAATTAAATTCTTAGTGTAACTCTTCAATTTTATATCTTGTGTCTTTGTCTCTTTGGGGTGCTAAAACAAAACATAGATTAAGTGGATTAAGCAGTAGATATTTATTTCTCCTAGTTCTGGAGACTAGAAAACTAAAGACCAGGGTAGCAGTCTGGTGAAGTTTGGTGGGAGTTTTTCCTGTCTTGCAGATGGCCACCTTCTTCTTCTTCTTCTTTTTTTTTTTTTTAAAGATTTTATTTATTTATTTGACAGGGAGAGAGATCACAAGTAGGCAGAGAGGCAGGCAGAGGGAGAGGGGGAAGCAGGCTCCCTGCTGAGCAGAGAGCCTGATGCGGGGCTTGATCCCAGGGCCCTGAGATCATGACCTGAGCTGAAGGCAGAGACTTAACCCTCTGAACCACCCAGGTGCCCCAGATGGCCATCTTCTTGCTGTGTCCTCACATGGCAGAGAAACAGAGCTCTTTTCACTTCCTCTTCTTACAAGGACACTAATCCCATCATGAGGCTTTTCCCCTCATGACCTCATCTAGGCTTAGCCACCTGCCAAAGGCTTACCTCCTACTACCAGGACATTGGGGGTTAGAGCTTCAACATATGAATTTGGACAAGGGACACAAACATGCAGACCATAGCACCTTGCAAAAAAAAAGCAGAAAGGAAATGTAATACATACTTTAAACTTTTTGCAACCATTTCCTTAGGGATACAGCCTCAATAGGCATATTAGTTGTATTTTCTAGATTCTCTCAGGTGACGATTCCATGAACCATTTGACCTTGTATAATATAGGTCTTTATCTTTTCAGCCTCCAATACCAATTCCTTTGCTATTGACTGCCTGGCTGCTATGCCACATCAGATTCCAATTTCTGTATTAATTTGGGGATTGCCAACTGTTGACCTGAGAATTACAAAATGCCAGTGGATTAACACAACATAAATTTATAATACACTCATGTAATAGTCCAAAGCAGGCATTCCAGTTAAGGAATACATTTTCCTTTCTTTTTTTTTTTAAAGTTTTACATTAAAAAAAATATTTATTTTATTTGACACAGAGAGAGTATAAGTAGGGGGGACAGCAGGGAGAGAAAGAAATAGGCTCCCACTGCACAGCGAGCCCGATGTAGGGCTTGATCCCAGAATCCTGGGATCATGACCTGATCCGAAGGCAGATACTTAACTGACTGAGCTACCCAGACACCCCAGGAGTACCCTTTTCTACAAGGTGAGTCCATATTGTAGCTCCATTATCTTTAATTTTTGTCTTTTGAGATTGATATGATTGTCTAACCCAAGTTGGGGGGATGTAGAAAGAGAAAATAAAGAATTGTATTTCGAGGGTTTTTATGGGTTAGGCCAAAATGGCACACATCACTTCCATTCAGATTTGGTTGGCTACAACTCAATCATATGGCCAAATCTGACTTCAGGGAAGGTTGGAAAATGTGATAGAGCTGTAAGCCTAAGGAAACAAAGAAACAAGTGTGAGAAACAAGCTGGCTAGTCTCAGCCACACTTGTGTCTTTTTAAGCACACAGATTAACACATAGGTAAGTGGAAGCCCTGAGACAGTATCAGGCAGTTGGCCATCGCACAAGAAATAGAGATGAAGAGCTTAGCCTGTGATGTGACTGGGAAAATGCTTGGCAAGGGACACCAATTATGATATGGATAGGAAAGACGTTGAATAGGACTGGATGAGAATAATATACAGAATTGATATACAGAAATTGTGGATGAATGTATTCCTGTTGGAGGAAACATCAAATGTAAACATGTAGGGGCAGGAGACATGTTTGAAGGGCAGTAAAAAGATTGGCTTGCCTATAACAGATTTTTCTTAGAGATCAAGAAAAAAAAATTTTTTTTAAAGATCTTATTTATTTGTCGAGAGAGAAAGAGAGAGAGAGAGAACACAAACAGAGGGAGTAGCAGAGGGAGAGATGGCAGCAGACTCCCTGCTGAGCAGGGAGCTCCATGTAGGGCTCCATCCCAGATCATGACCTGAGCTGAAGGCAGAGGCTTAACTGCTTGAGTCAAGGTACCCCCAAACTGAGAAAAATTAATGATGACTAGGTTTGTGGGAATAGAGGAGAAAGTCTTTTAATGCTGCTCATACAAAGTTGTACTCTAGAGCCTTTTAAGTAGTATTGACCATCTAGAGTCATTTCCTATTGATAATTTTATTCTCCTTATGTCTGTGGTATATATTTCAGCATTTAATGTGTGAAGAAGAGATACACAGAATCTGGAAAGAGGATAGATTTGGAATGACCTATTATGCATTCATTATGTTCCTTCAATGTCAGCAGGAGTTTTCTGGGTCGCTGATAGTTGTGAACGTAATGGCTGGAAGATTGAATCCTAATTACTAAGACTAGCATCACAGAGGCTCTGCTAAGTACAACTTTGTTGGAACATAATTTCTTTGTCTGAGGTGATTAGACAGTACAGATAGGTCATGTAAAAATGCACAGGTAAAACTCTAATTTTCTCTGTTAAATCAATGTAATTCTAGTAGATAATGTGCCGGATTTTTTAAAAATAAGACATTGATAATAAAAT
>RCUC01162348.1:0-22138 GCA_003697995.1 Taxidea taxus jeffersonii | reverse complement strand
AAAAAAAAAAAAAAAATCTCATTTTAATTTTCACTTTTCTCATTTCTATTGAACATGAACATTTGTAATATATTTCTTGGTCATTTGTATTTTTTCTATGAATTTCTTATTCTTACCTTTTGGAAATTTTTCTTTTGGGCCTTTTGATTTTTTTCTTACTGGTTTGTAAAATATTTTAAATATGTTTTGGGTGAATATCCTCTGTTAGATGTATAAGCCAAATCCCTTCTCCAGCTGAGTTGTCTTTTTTATCATTTTGATGTTTTTTACATTGAACCAACGTTTTGCATTTTGATGAACTTGAATCTATGACCCTTCCTGATTTTTGTTTTTAGTTCCTTACCTAAAAGCCCTCTCTTGCCACAATGTCATGAAGATAGTATCTCATATTTTTTCCTAGTAAACTCATAATTTCCATTTTTATAATTATATTTTAAAATGCCATCTTAAGCATTTCAAGTTAAGTCATCAAAACATAAGCTCAACAAATTAAATTCTTTCAAACATTGTAAAATAATCAAGTTCTTTAAAAACATTTAACAGTCCAGGCATAACTTTTATAATCTAATCCTCTTAGGTACTTTGAGTATGGACTTGGGAGATAGACAAATGGAAAAGGAAAACAACCCTAAACATAAAAATCCTCCTTATCATTGAGCCAGCTCATTAGAGGTCAAGAGCGAAAATTTCAGAGCATAAAGGGATGCTTGGTTGTCAGCCATTGTCTTTGGTTTCTTTCTAACTTTGACTTCCCTAAAATAATACCAACAGGTATATCGGAAAAATAATAGTGAGGTAACTTTGATTGAATGCTTATAGTAGGCAAGGCAGGCTCGTTACCAAATAACTTAATGAGATGTCATTTGATCTTCCTGCTGATTTCTGAGTTTTGGTATTATGATCATCCCCATTTTTTAGATCAGGAAATTGAGGTTCAAGGAGGGTCAACGACCTTCCTAAATTTAGAAAGCCTGTAAACAGAAAAGGAAGGAAATAATCTCAGGTACTGTATTCTTGGGAGCCTGCATGTAACTAGTGTCAATGTGACCACTTTGTATCTTTCTTAAATAATGTAGAGTACTAAAAAACAATCATAGGGATGGGGGGCGCCTGGGTGCCTCAGTTGGTTAAGCATCTGACTCTTGGTCTCAGCTCAGGTCTTGATCTCAAGGTCGTGAGTTCAGTCTCCACAATGGGCCCCACACTGTGTGTGAAGCCTGCTTTAAAAAAAATAAGGTGGGGGCGCCTGGGTGGCTCAGTGGGTTAAAGCCTCTGCCTTCAGCTCAGGTCACGATCCCGGAGTCCTGGGATCGAGCCCCACATCGGGCTCTCTGCTCAGTGGGGAGCCTGCTTCCTCCTCTCTCTCTCTCTCTCTCTACCTACTTGTGATCTCTGTCTGTCAAATAAATAAAAAATAAAATCTTTTAAAAAAAATAAGGTGTAGACTATTTACCCTCTTTGGAGATCATTTTCCTCATTTTTTGAATGGGAATATTGGAGGAGTTACCTTAAGCTCACTTTTTACATCTAAAATTCAGTGATTCTTAAAAACACACCCAAGACTTAAAATAATAAAATGATTTGGAATCAAACCATATAGCTCTTGGATAAATCAATTGTTTCCAGTCACTCTCTAACAATCTAATTTAGATAGCCTCCTGTCCCATTTGGGCATAACCTTGAAGTTGCAGGAGTGAAGGCAGCCCCAATTCCAACACAAGAAGAGATGCTAAGAGGCACTAGCATAATTCTGTGGGTTTGGGCTCCTCCCAGATCCCAGAGTTGAATTGTTCTCTAACACTGGTCTCTGGGCAGGCCTGGGCTCCATGGCCATCCCGGCTGGCATCTTCCTTGAGGAAAACTCTCTGCCCCCACTTCCTGCTAGATTCTACCAAGAAGAAAAGCAAGCATGGAACAACCTGGGAAATGAATACATTTCCCTTAGCGGTAAGCTCATCAGATGCAAATAGCCCACATTTCCCCCACCCTCCACTTTTTTTTTTGCCAGCGGACAGCCCATCTTCTTGACAACATACAGGAATGACTTCACTTTTTGAACATACAGTTAGAAGGGTTCACGTAAGCTATTAGAAATAACCCGTTTGGGGATGCCTGGGTGGTTCAGTTGGTTAAGCGTCTGCCTTCGGCTCAGGTCATGATCCCAGCATCCTGGGATCGAGTCCCACATCCGAGTCCCACATCGGGCTCCTTGCTTGGCGGGGAGCCTGCTTCTGCCTCTGCCTGCCACTCTGTCTGCCTGTGCTCGCTCCCACTCTCTCTCTGATAAATAAATAAAATCTTAAAAAAAAAAAAAAGAAAGAACTCGTTTGGTTTATTCATTTTACTTCTGCCTTGTCTGGTTTCCCTGCAAAGCAAAAATGTTAGAAACATTTTAAATGCAGCACAACACTTTAAAAAAGGGTGCAAGTGGGTTTTAACATAGATAAAGATCCAACATTGTTTTGTACACAGTAGGTGCTTAATGAGTATTTGCTGGATGACTGTTGAGATTTGTCTTCTTGCAATGCCTTCAAAATCACTTGAAAACTCTCACAATCAGTGTTAACATTTATTCAAATGTTTCTATGCACCAGAAATTGTTAATTTCTTTACATACTGTCCGCTTAAACTTCCAATAGTTCTTTCAGGGTTATACTTACCGTATTTTAATATAATAAATAAATATAAAGTATTATAACAAGTAATTATATTTTGAGATATAATTGACATATAACATTGTCTAAGTTTAAGGTGTACAAGGTGTTGATTTGAAACATTTAAAATTGCGATGTGATTGTCCTTATAACGTTAGCTCACACTTCTATCACGTCACAGAATTAGCATTTCTTTTTTTTGTGGTAAGAACGATTAAGATCTAGTCTCTCAGCAACTTTGAAGTTTATAGCACAGTATTGTTGATCATAACCACTGTGCTGTGCATTAGGTCCCCGGGACTTACTCACCTACGAGTTGCAAGTTCATATCCTTAAACAACGTCTATCCCATCCCCCAGCCCCAGCCCCTGGTAAACATCATTCAACTTTCTCTTTCTTCGAGTTCTGCAGTTTTGGATTCCACATATAAATGAGATCATACAGTATTTATCTTTTTCTGTCTGACTTAAACTCACTTAGCAGAATGTCCTCAAGGTCCACTCCTGTTGTTAAATGGCAAGATTTCCTTTCTCATGGCTCTATTACATATATAAAAATAATTATATATAAATATCACATTTTCTTTATTCGTTCTTCCTTTGATGGACACCTAGGTTGTTGCTATATCTTAGCTATTGTGAATAATGATGCAATAAGCATTATTTTATATATATATATAGCATATAAATAATATGTATAATTATTATTATAATAAGTATTAGGGTACTTACTTTTGCCCTAAATGATAGATGAGAAAATTGAGGAAAAGAAAATAAATAATTTGATAGTTAGCTGGTAAAGTGTCAACTTGGGAATTGAATTTAAGCAGTCGGTTCTTTTTTTTTTTTTTTTAAGCTTTATTTATTTATTGAGAGAGAGCTCGAGTGGGTGGAGGGTCAGTGGGAGAGAAGAGAGAGAGAATCTCAAACAGACTCCTTATTGAGTGTAGAGCCCCTCAATGGGGTTCGATCTCATGATTCTGAGATGATGACTTCAGCCAAAATCAAGAGTATGACGCTTGACCAACTGAGTCACCCAGGCACCCCTAAGCAGTCTGTTCTTAAGATTTCCTTGTTTCCATATGCACTATGTTACTTGTTTCTACATGGATTGCTTAAAAGAACTAAGACTGCAGCTGATGTTTTGATTTGATAAACAGATAAACTATAGAACATATACTACCTATGCTAATCATTTGTTGTCATGTGTGGCTTATGAAGCTTGAGGTATTTTTTTGTGCATCCCTTCTTTCTTGTCCCTATTCCGTTTGATCATAAATTTGTGAGATGAGTCACAGCAGTTAGCGATGTAATCACTGGCCACTGAAATGAGCCAATATTAAACGAAGGTTCATTCTCCAGCCAACTGATCTACACGGCCCCCTAGCTCTACACAAAATGTACTGAAATACACAAGTCTTACTAATCAGTTACTTTATAATACAGATCATTTACAAACCCATTCGGCCCGCATTCTACCGGCTGGAGAGGAAGTTACTTCAGTGGCAATAGTGAAAACAGTAGCCATAAAAGCTTTCAGTGCCTCTAAGAGACAATAATGAAAGTCTGTCCAAAATATTTTCTCTATTTCAGCTGAAATTCAAAAGAATATAGGACTCTACCTATAGAAGAAGCTTTAAATGTTTTGACGCTGTTTTGTCTTCCAAATCCCTCTCTTTTTTGAAGGATTTCGGAAAAATGACAACAAAGAGTTCACAGGAATTTGTTTAGTTACAAAACAAAACAAACAAAACATTTTTCCAGGATAGGCCCCTGGGGTCCCTGTGTCAGTTCTGATCTTTATCTCCTATTTAAAGAACCTTCAGAGCATTGACCTGAAGGCGTTCAGGGTTGCTCAGGCGTCAAAGAGGATTGATGTACCATGTACTCAACATTTTACAAGTATTTCCAACAGAGGCCAAGACAAAGAAAAATATCTTTTATTAAGCATTTCACTTCACGGTCATTCACAAAAGGAAGTCGTTAGCGATCGGGATCTGAAGTTCATTTTTAGAAAGGGGAGTTGTAAAAATTATTTTTCTGCTCGTAGATTACTTTCTGAAATTCAGTTTCTTATCAGCAACATTAGGAGTTCAAAAGGCGGCAACACCTGGTAGACTGAAATGGAACGAGTTATTTTATCAGAATAGTTAATATACTTTCAACGAAGACCGGATCTTTCCATGATGATGATGGTACATGGTTGGTTATAAATGAGCAGACTCAGCATGAAATCTTACACTACTTCTGGAGAACTACTTCTAGTGTATATGAGCGTGGAAATAACAGAAAAGGTCTCAATGTATAATGGATGTATAAAGATGTTCCAGAAGAACTAAATTCAAAGGTATCAAAGGACACGATTGCTGAATCAGAACGAGTCTTAACATTTGACCCTACTGGGCAAAACTAAGCCTTGCTATTAGCAAAGCAAACTAAGCCTGGCTAATCGACTGATCTCAAAGCTGGCTTTTCTTTCCATGATTGACCTCCAGGAATGTAAAGTCCTGTTGTCTTTCACCTAACATGGTTTCCTTAGATCCCATTTGGCAACATTCATAGGTAAATAACTAAACATACTCTCTTTCAAGTAACTGAAAACGAATGAATGAAAGATGTCTTGTCTCTGGCAAAACTAACTACATAACAAATATCTACTGGCCTTTATAACTTTATAAAACCCGTAAATACGTGGGCGTTATGAAAGGTATCTAATTATTCACTACTATAACCCAGATTCCAAAAGTGAGTTCTGGAAGAAAATAAGAATTAATTCTATATAGTTACCTCTACTGGTTTATCCCAAGATACGGAGTCATTTGCTAAGGAGATCAATTTTTTTTTTCTCTCTTACTTGTTCTGTAAGAGGAATTTATTAATGCCTTCATTTCCTTCTAAATTCCGATCTTTGCTTTCTTTGCATTGTATTTAAATAGTATAATTTAAGACATTTTAAAAAGTACAATTCGATGCTCCCTCTTGCAGGAGAAACACATTTAAATAATCTTCTCTATCAAAAGTAACAGAAAATTGCTCTATTTCTTTTTGAAAATATTTCTGAAAGGATCAGAGTCAGAGATTTTATGATATAATGTTATGCTGTGTTCAGTCCAAATCTATATCCCGTCATTTGGCTTTTACCACTATAAGATGTGTAACAAAGACATTTTTCTGAATAGTGACTAATAATTGAAACCTAATACACTTTGGAAATTGACACATTTTATGCTTGATTGGGATTGCTATTTTATCTCCTGCTATTTAAATTAAATATTTCTTCACTAAATATTTTTATGACTCCTGTTATATCAATTATGAGAAAGGGCATAGAGAAAGTTATAAAATCTAATATCTATACAAATATGCATGGCACTGGATGTACTCATTTCAGTCGGAAATTTAAATGGGATGTTTTATGAATATTAAGTAGACTTTCACCTAAAAATGAATACAATACAACCCAATTACTGTAAATCATTACTGAAAAGCAACACGGTACAGTGGAAAAAAGAAAAAGACCTACTTCAATCCCAGCCTCACTACTTTGTTACCCTTAGGCAATATTCTCAACCATAAAATGGGAATAACATCATATAACATTTGTCGTAATTATCAAAGTTAGAAATGCTGCATTATATATAAGGTTATATATAAGACTTGTTCATAAAATAGACATTATACATAAGACTTGTGCATAAAATACTCCATCGAATCCGTGGATGATCTCAAAACTTTTGTCTGTATGGATACCTTATTAGTTTAAGTAAGAAAATTTACCTAATTCTGAAAATGAATTTCTCATATCCTTTTTTTTAAATAAATTTATTATTATTTTTTTAATAAACATATAATGTATTATTAGCCCCAGGGGTACAGGTCTGTGAATGGCCAGGTTTACACACTTCACAGCACTCACCGTAGCACACACCCTCCCCAATGTCCATAACCCTTTTAAGCCAGGAAATGTTCAGTTTTAATTTGGAATTTCATCCCAGTGACCTAAGTCAGCTACATCTTTTCAGCATGGCACGTGGTTTGGGTGATGAGGAAATAAAGCGGAAAGCTTACCTTTCTTCCATCATTCCCCCCAAAGTGCAGCCCCACACCTACCAAAAGCCAGAGCCCCCAAAGAATAGCTCTTCTGTGTGTTGGGATACAGCCTTCATTTCCAAAGTAACCTCAGGCATTATTGGAACGAGACAGCCCTAACTTCTCAGAGAAAGAAGCACAGGGATGAGAACACTCTTGTTCTAGGTCACGGGGACTTTTTATTTTAAAAACGGCCCAACTACAAAATAAAACGTGATTCATGACTCTGAGAGATACACCTGCCTGGTCCTTCTCCCTGCTGTGAGAATGTGGCTGGGGCCACTGGTCCTAGTTTCTGGGGCTCTTCTCAGGGCAGACACTGTCCCCAGCACCCAAGCGCTCAGAAGTGGTGTTCTTGTAGAACTTGCTTCAGAGCAGAGTGGAGGGGAGAATGGTTCCGCAGGCCCTCCCCGGGCTAGTCGTGGATAGATCTTAAAGGATTGGTGAAACACTAGAATTTTTAATATTGCAGTCTTCTCTGAAGATATATTCCTCTAGGTCTGGTTATTATGCAAGTATGAGTTTTAGTTTGAGAGCCATGAATTCCCACTGGCTGCTTGCTGTGAGGCTAATCCTGGTTTTACACAAAAGTTAATGGAGACCTGGCATTTCCATCACAATGGTCTGCTCTTTTTTTCGTAATCCCCAAACTCTCTTTCCCTTACTGGAAAGATAACTTTATTCTTATTCTTTTTTTATTATTATTATTATTATTCATTATGATCCCTCTGTATTATTTCTGCTGCTGTGACTCTCCTGGAGAGCTTTCTTCCCCATCATGATGAACCATCCAGGTGCTCCTGCCTGCGGCCCTCTCACCAAGGACCTTCCCAAGGCTTGTCCTCTGGAGCATGATGGCCTCAAAATGTGCTCATTTGTTTCTATATTGCTCAAGCTTGGGGTCCAGAAGTAGCAGGATACTCAGGTGGTGTTCGGTCGTGAGAGAACAGAGCATGGTGATTTTTGTATGTGGGTCTAACTAATGTATTTCTAATATCCTCAAGACAATGCTTTTTTTTGGGGGGGGGATAAGAATGGCACATATTGAGCTTTGTATAAATGAAACTGCTACATTTTTAGTACAGTTTAATTTTCCCTGTTGTGTCTTATATCCAGTCCATCTTTCTAGCTGGTCCAATCTTCTTGCACACTGATCTTCATCTGTTTGCATGATCAATAAATGTCTCCTGTAATTTTATTGAGTCCACCAATTAAGAAGAAATACTGTGGCCAGCTCGGTAATGGATCAAGTGTGTCTGCTTTCCATGCTCCCTGTATTACTTCATTTTCCTCCTCACTTCTCTGGCCTGTTATTGCCAGCTCCTCCCCTAAATTATTCTCCCATTAAAGAAATGACACTTCTTTCCCTGCATGAATGACTCTGAACCTGTAAGTGCCCCCTTCACGTGAGGAGCCCAGACATTTTTTTTTTTAAGGTTTTTATTTATTTGACCCAGAGAGAGAGAGCACAAGCAGAAGGAGCAGCAGAGGGAGAGGGAGAAGCAGACTCCCCGCTGAGCAGGGAGCCTGATCCTGGGCTCTATCCCAGGACCCTGAGATCATGACCTGAGCCGAAGGCAGACGCTTAACCAACAGAGCCTCCCAGGCACCTCAGCCCACACACTTTTAATCATCTTCAATTCTGTCCCTGTTCCCCACAGTATCACCATGGCTATGTTGGGTGCTTGCTAGACCACGAAAACATTGTCTGCTCCCTTCGTCCTGATCCTTCTTCCTGATTCCTGCACCTTCGCTTCTGTGCAAAGCTGTTGTCCTGCAATCCTGCATTCAAATACCGGCTCCTGCACTAGCATGATGAAGACTCAAAACAACAAGAGAGGCAGCCTGCTTGTCTATAAAGTGGGAGGATAACCCCTGCCTACGTCTGAGATTACGAACAACACATAGCAGGGATAAATACTGGTTGGCCTCCACGTCCTCTGTCCATAATGTCCTTCCCTTCTAGTGCTTCTGCTTAGTGAAGTCCCTTTAAGGCCAAGCTTAAACGTCATGTGCTCCATAAAGCATTCCCTGATCCATTTCACCAGCAGCTCCCCCTTAGTTGCACCCATGTTTTTGGTTGTCCAGTAGCCCCCTTATCTGTGGAGATGTGTTCCAAGACCCTTCCCCCAAAACAGTGGATGTGCGAAACCAGATAGTACCAAACCGTCTATTTGCTGTTTTTTCCCAATACATAGATACCTATGATAAAATTTAATGTATAAATGAGGCACCATAAAAGATCAACAGTAACTTTTTTTAAAGATTTTATTTATCTGAGAGAGAGGAAAAAGAGGGCACAAGCAGGGGAGGGGGAGCAGCAGAAGGAGAGGGAGAAGCAGACTCCCCTCTGAGCAGGGAGTGCAATGCGGGGCTTGATCCCAGGACCCGGGGATCCTGATCTGAGCTGAAGACAGATTCTGACCTGATTGAACCACCCAGGCGCCCCAACAGTAACTCTTAACAGAACAATTGTAATGTACTTCGGTAGAAGTTACTTGAACGTGGTCTCTTTTCTCTTAACTTACTGTGGCATATTCACCCTTCCTGTGACAATGTGTGTTGAGGTGGAGTGGGGTGAGTGACACAGGCACCGTGGCCAAGTGTAGGCTACCACTCGCCTGCTGAGGAGGGGCCGGGGAGACACCTGTCCCCGCCAAGGTTGACCGCAGGCAACTGTAACCACGGAAAGTGAAACCACCAATAAAGGGGAACTACGGCTCCGCTCTTATGCCTCTTGAGATACTGTGTCTTACACTTACTCTTCTACCAGAACTTAAGCACCTAGAGGGTAGACACTTAATTGCGTTAAATTTGGAACTCCCAAGTGATCTCTATATTGTTCGTGCTAAATAAATATTTGTTGAAAGCCCTTGTGAATTTTCTCTTCCACTTAGATGGCTTCCCAGGCACATTATTTTTGTAGAAGATTTTATTTATTTATGAGAGAGAGAGTTCGAGTGGGTGTAGGGGCAGAAGGAGAGGGAGAAACTTTAGCCAACTTCACCCTAAGTCTGGAGCCTGATGTGGAGCTAAATGTCATGACCTTGAGATCATGACCTGAGCTGAAACCAAGAATCTGATGCTCAGTGGACCAAGCCACCCAGTCATCCCCCACCCAGGCATAGGTTTTGAGTAATATAGTCATCTCAGCTATTTCTGTCCTACTGCTTAGCGTTATCTCCACTTGGAAGTCCCAAATCCAACTTCTCCTTCAAAATACAGCAGTCCCCAACATACACAAATCGTTCTTTACTTAAGATAATAACTTCTTACCTCTCAAAATGCTTAAAGTCTGTGGTTTCTAAGACGTGTGTGGCTCCGTATTATTCTCTAGTTTATATGGCCTAACTCTTAGGCAGGCATGCTCCTTTGGGGGTAGAAAGTGTGCCTTCTAATTTCTTTTGTACCTTGCATTGTGCTGGAGTTGGTTGGTACTTAAAATAAATACTGGATTTGGGGTGCCTGAGTCTGCTTCAGGCCTGAGTCTGGTTTGGGGGACAGGGAACATCCTCCAGTAGGTTATATCTCTGCTTTGACTCTGATCTGCAGTTCCTTCCATAGAACCTTATATACGCAAGGTTCTAGATGACTCCGATATAGGTAAGAGCCTCATGACTTTCAGATTTGAAAACGTGTAGAGGAAAACATTTTACCATTTTTGCTTTAAATTTGTTCTCTTTTTTTGTAATGATGGCAGAGAGTCAGGGTCATTAGAATACTATAAATATAAATACTATAAAATACTATATATAAACTATTGTATTATATATAATACCATATATATCTTCACTGAATATTATAGATAACTCAAAGCCATGGGAAAACAGTTTGGAAGAAGATTCTTGTCTTAGATTTACTATCCCATGCTTAGAATTTATAGGTAGTTTTGAGGCAAAATTACTTTAATGGAAGTCACCTTTTGGTGTTGCTTACACTTGATCTCAAAATGTAAGCTTAATAGAAAAGTAAAGAAGAGCACTGATGTTATATTTTGATATATGCATCAAGAAATACCTTGACAGTCTTCCAACTAAAATAATGAACCGCTCCATAAGCCTTGTTAAGCCCTATCATTTAAAATTCAGATAAGAGATTAACTAATAATAGTGTTATTTATACTGTTCCCACGAAATGAGTCACAGCTATATTATGAAAAAAAAAAAGAGAGAGACAAAATCTCTTTGTGAAATATTATCAGTTAATTATCATTCTGAAAAAATTAAGTATCAATGTAGCCTAAAGTTTGGGGAATGAAAACAGGTTACTTGAATGCCACTAACTTAGATTAACTCCACACATTTTCATAAAACAGATATACCAACCTTTAAAAACTAGAAAGATGACTTTTTTTTCTTCAGAAGTTTTATTAGATAAGCTTTATTAATTTTTTTAAAGTAATCTCTACACCCAATATGGGGCTTGAACTTGAGACCCCGCGATCAGAGTTGCACACCCATTGACTCAGCCAGCCATGTACCAACCAGACCTTTGGTTCCTTAGCTATTTTCAACATCTCAGAGAGCGACGTTGCAGTGGGTTCATACAAGGAGATACTGAAATTGTATCACATTATGCTTTCCACCTGTCTGGCTAAGAACTTATCACAGGGGTTTGCTACCGTCATTGTGCTCTAGTTTTCTAGTGACCTGGGTCTTTCAGTACAAGAGAATAAAAGTCAGATGGAGGCTCACCAGCTCTCTGGATTGCATTATTTGAAAGTCACTTATATTTAAGAATAACAGTGCTCGTGTGGTGCATAAACAATGAATCTTGGAACACTGAAAAAATAAAAGAATAACAGTGCTCTATGGGAAAAAATGACTTTGCAGAGTGTTCAGAATTATTCCCTAATGTTTTGTTTATGTGACTATTTCAAAATATAATGGCCCAGACTCGGGTTTCTCATTTAGCTGCATATTTCAAATGTTGGCAAACAATTTGAATGTCATCCTGAAGTATTAAAGTCACTAAGACTAAAGGTATGTGTATAATTTAATGAATCTTGGAAAGTCAAGACTACAAAAGAACCTTAAGATGTATTACAGCATTATGAAATTCTCAAGGGGGCATCCAAATATATCAGAATATTTGGTATTTGGTTAAATGTAGGAAATTTTTCAAATTAAGAAAATTCTATCCATACAAACTAAAAACAAAAACCAAAAAGAACAATAACAACAATAACAACAATAACAAAAAACAATTCCCAAATTCTGAGCATTATTTTTGAGTTTAGAGAAGTTATACATACCTAAAATATGATTCTAGAATGAAAATGTTTGCTATACTGCTTTAAAATGTTAGGCAAAGTGCAATAGAAAGTATAATAGCATGACATAAAGTTAAAACATGAATTTTGAGAAATCTGACAGATAATGGACCTCATTTTCAACAACTACACTGACAGAGCAATGCAATTCTTATATAAATAAGTTTCTAGAATTCTTTTCCAATCTACCTTGGAAAATATTTTTTTTTGTATTTTTGAGAATTGTTAATCTGTCAGTAAGTGTAAATAAAAATTCGAGCACACATCAAAAGCATCACAGACCCATCTAAGCCTGCTGGGGCTAGACTGCATTCTAGAGATCATAATTTAGGCTCAGGGCATGCAGGCTAAGAGGGCAGGTGCCTTTCCCAAAGTCACAGAAAGCAGGGACTGGCCAACAGCAGGTCTCCAGTACTTCCTCCAACAGTCTGCTGTCTCACCAGCTTCGTACCCTTGGTATCCTCATGAAGGAGTGCTTTAAAAAATCTGAATACATTGCCAAATGATATGCTACATACTCAACTTCAATATTAAAACACTTTCTCACAACCTAGCATGTGTAATGCTTAAGTAATAATGCAAATTACTGCAATGGGAACCGTGAATGTTTTCTGAACGAGTAAGGGTGGTTAAGCCTTCCAGGGTAGGAAATAATCATTTCTAAAGAGAGTCACATAAGTAATTTAGAAGTCTGAGTTTGGTTCTTCTGTCAATCTTGGAACCTCTGCATTGTGCGTTTGGCCAGAGAGCTCTGAGCATCATCAGTAGGACTTTCTATGGGGGAAAGAGCCCGTGGGTAATGAACAGACCTGGGGGCGGAGTTCGAGAGACCGGTTTCACCGGCTTCATCCAATTGTTGTTTTTTTTTTTTTTAAGATTTTATTTATTTATTTGAGAGAGAGAGCATTCATAAGTAGGCAGAGCAGCAGGCAGAGAGAGAGGGGGAAGCAGGCTCCCCACTGAGCAGAGAGCCCAATTCAAGGCTCGATCCCAGGACCCTGAGATCATGACCTGAGACGAAGGCAGAGGCTTTAACCCACTGAGCCACCCAGGCGCTCCCATCCATTGTTTTTAAGCTATTTTATGTTTACCAGAAATTGTCACAACCGCATTTAGGAACTGTGCCCATTCCAGGCTGCATATTCTACCTATTTGCAGGTGTATGTTAGTACTGAATCTTTTAGAAGTTAATACCTATGGGACGTCTGGGTGGTTCAGTGGGTTAAGCCACTGCCTTTGGCTCAGGTCATGATCCCGGGGTCCTGGGATCGAGTCCCGCATGGGCTCCTTGTTCGGCAGGAAGCCTGCTTCTTTCTCTGCCTGCCTCTCTGCCTGCTTGTGTGCTCTCTCTCTCTCTCTCCTTCTCTCTGACAAATAAAAAAAAAATAAAATAAAATAAAAAAGAAGTTAATACCTATAAAATGAGTGCTCAAAAATAAGTAAGATAGGCCTCTCAGTCATATGGGCTTCCCCAAGTTTCGCACGGTAGTAACAGCAGTAAAGTCCCCCCCTTTCTCCAAAATAAGGGTGGGTGCGAGTGTGGAAAGGATGTGACTGATGGCTCTTTTCTGAATCCAGATTACTGATCATGGCTATATAAAGAAGGCACAACTTAAGCAATGGTAAAGTCAGTAAACAATATTTTACTGAAACATTTCGTGACACAGAAAATCTGTCTGAAGTGTAAAGTTACTGTCTTACACAAGAAGGGCAGACCCATTTTCAAAGACTAATATGAATACAATAAATATGGAGTTTACATACTAATTTATACACAGAAACTCTGCCCCACAGCCATAAAAATTTATATTTAACAATGCAACATATAATTTAATCATTTGATTTATTTGACAGGTTTTTTCTTTTTTCTAAACACAAATAACTACCTGGTTTTCATATACATATATAATATATATTTTATGTATATAGATATTCAACAATCTGTACAGCTTCTAAACATAAACTCCTAAAAGGCACAAGTGTCTATACAACATGTACAAAAATGGCTGGAGCGGACACAAAACAACAATTATTGGTCAAAAGTTCATGATTGCACAAAGATTAGTCATGAGTTTATGTCAGAAAAATGTGCTTTAAGGAAAGGAGGGTTTTCAAAGAAACCTTTAAGTGTTATATAAAAAAAAAAAAAAAACACCAAAAAACCAAACCAAACCAACCCGCCCCCCCACCCCCCCATAAAGAGCCCCTAGGTCGCTATCACAAGCCTGTCCTCATCGTCGTCACTACTCACGTCGCTGAACTGGGCGGCCGCCTGCCTCCGGGGCGGTGCTGCGGGCCTGGGCGCCGCTCTGTCCGGAGAGAGGGTGGGCTGGCCCGGGGGCTCCGGGAAGGCTTCAGGACGCGCCTGCGGAGGGGGCTCGGCGGCACAGGCCACTTTACCCTGCACCGGCGCGAGCTCGGGCTGGGGCTTCACATGATTCACCGAGGCGGCCTTCCCTGTGTCTGCTTTACCCGAGCCATCGGGCCTGGCAGGGTCTCTTATGGGGGCAGAGGGGTCTGGAACTTTTTTTGCAGTTGCCCGCTGGACCTGAGGAGACCCCTGAGGAGACGTGGTCCCCCCACCTTGATGGGCGCCGGCTGCCGGGGCGGGCTTGGGCGGCGCCTCCCGCGCTCTGCTGTGGGTGGGTGGCATTTCGGGGGGGCCCGGCGTGTCCACCGCGGCCACTTGCCCGACCGAGGGGATTAAGGTAGGCAGCGCGATGTTCAAGATCTGGAGGCCTGGAATGTGTGCTTGGGGGCTGGGGCTGCTTTGCGAGGAAGGGTTTGCGGTCAGAACCTGCAGCCCCACGGCGTTGAGGGCGAGCCCGGGCGGGTGCACTTGGGGGGCCACGTTCGTGTTGGCGAGGCCCAAGATGTTGACGGTCTCCATGCTCAGGGACGGCAGCGGCTGCAGGCCCGGGGTGCTGAGGTTCGGCAGGCCCGGCACTCGGATTTGGCCAATCGGGATACATGGCACGACGCCGCTTAATTCGGCCACTCCCGCGGCGTGGGTGGTGCCCGAGGCCTCCGTGGCCGGGTCCCCGGGCGCGCCCACAGTTCTGTGAATGACATTGACGGCCGGGATCGTCAGCTGCATTGGCCCAGCCTGGATGGGTACGAACGTGGAGTAGGTGAGGCCGGCAGGTACCACGTGGATCCCCCCGACTGGAACCATATTATAGGGTGTCCTGGACTGCTGCTGAGAATGCAAAGGAAGGTGGCTGAACAGATGAGTCTGGGGGGAGGGCAGGCCTGCAGGCGGCTGGAGGGTCACTTGCTGCCTCTGTTCCGGAGCGTCGGGCTGAGGCGAGGCCCCCGAAGGAACCCCCGCCGCTGTCTGAGGGCGGCGCTCCGCCGCAGGGGGCGGCCTCACAGATGCTGCGCTCTGAAAGGCAGGACACAAAACCCTTTTACAGCACGGCTCTCTCGGTCACGGAGCTAAACAGCTGGCATCAAATCTATTCTTCCTAACCAGGTGGAAGCGTGTATATTTGTATAAAAATTACAAGCTTGCTGAAAAGGATGTTTTCATTAAAAAAAATAAATAAAGTGCCAACAAAAAAAATCTATTACGTCTTTAATCTCGAGTACCGATAACAGCAACATATTTTGTATAATACTTTGCAGTTTTCAATCAAATTTCCTGGGTATCCTTTCCTTTATAGGGAAGTTAACCTTGCGGCATAGCCGTAATTACACTGCTGTTCTACTTCTGTGGTGGTGGTTGTTATCCACGGCACCACCAGCTCCACCCTATTTTAGAGATTAGGAGTAATTGAGAAATTGCGACACTAGCTGGCTATGAATGTCAACTCAAAGGATAATCCTCCAGTTGATTTTCCTTTATTGAGTTTCAACTGGAGGATTACTCGTTTTTGAAATAATCAACTGGAGGATTACTCATTTTTTAAATAAACGGTTGTCATTAATTTAAAAAAATCTGCAGTTGTTTATTTATTCCTTCATTCCTTCATTCATAAACTTATGAAATGTCTACTGAAAACCAGGTTTCCAGGTACTGCCAGGTGTGTCAGTGATTTTAGGCTAGAGAAGACGAGAGCACTGGTAGCCAAATCTGGAAGTCATGAAAAGGGACAAATCTTGCCAATCTCCCTCCCGACCTAGATTATCACCTAAATATTAGCTTTTTCTTGATAATACCTACATTACAGAGTTACATTAACGCAGATACTAACTTAAATATCAAATATGACTTAAGTATTAGTGCAATAAAGTTAAACTATATTAATTTAGAATAGTCTTTAGAAAGCCAAGCTTGCACAGTCCTTTTTTCTCCAGGGTTACCTCCCAAACCAAAATCTGCCCCATTTAGAAATACATCCTATGGCCATCGTCAATCCATACTTGAGGTAAGACAAGTGTGAGAGGGAAGACTATGCTTGTCACAGATTTAAATGTTCCTCAAGAGCCACACCAGGGGTAAAAGCAGAGTCTCGTTCACAGCACATGTAGGTTGTGTTTCCGTAGGCCTGTGTCTGGCCTTGAGCTGGTTTTCTGGCAGAAACCTCTTTAAAGCTACCTTGGCACTTTGATCATTCAAGCAAACTGAACTTCTTGGTACATTATTTGGGTCACACCAACTCTGCCACAGAAACTGGTAGCTGTCTTACCAACAGGGGAAAAGTGCAAAATATTTGGATAATTTAGTGAAAATCCATCATATCAATGCCAGTGGAAAAAGAACTCAGGGTAAGCACGGGGACAACGAGGTCCCAAGGTTCATGTTCCCAAGGGCACATACGTATTTTTTCAAATGAATAGATTTTCAAGATCCACTGGGTCCTTTTACAGATTTATGATGACAATATGTGAACTATGATTAAAATACCTAGCAAGAAACCAAAAGGCATAAACGTCCTTTACCCTTAAATAAAACAAAAAGTTAAGGCTAAACAAAGTGATTTAGGCAGAAGTAAATAATTTGTCCATTATTTTCTCAAGCCATTAGGATCCCCCTACTTAACAGGTTAAACAAAAGGAAACCAACAACAAAGCATTTACCTGTGTTAAAGTGATAGTCTTTCCGGCCACAGAACCTCCCAGAATTACTTCTGAGTCCGGGTAGTCTACGGACATCTGGTGACATGGGGATCTGGGTGCAGCGTTGGGTGACTGAGAAGAGTCTACAGGAGTTGTTGGTTCTTCTCCGTCTTTTGTACCGTGCTGCCTGGTCTTCGCTGGGGACTCTGTTTTCCTGCTATGGTCTGACTGCACTGTGCTTAGCACAGTCATCTTGGTGGGCAAGGCTCTGGGCAGAACATCCATCGGGTCCGTGTGCACCCCAGAGAAGCAGTCGGCAATCCTGATGTCCTCCTCCACACTCCCAGAGTCCTGGAGGCTACTTCTAGATGGAAGGTGCTGCGGGCTGGCTGTAACAGAGGGAGCTGCTGACAAGACAGATTCAGCCTGACTGTCTTCATCATCATCTTCATTTTCATTGTCATCCTCATCTGGGCCATCTGATTCTTCAAGGTCATACCCAGACCGCTCGAAACCAAATCTTGGCTTTTCATCTAATAAAAACAACCAAGGGGCCATGTTATAGAATGTTTTGCATGTGGGCAGATGCAAACTGTTATTGTTATTATTATTTTTATAAGCTTAGCAATGCAGCGAGGAATAGAACAGATGAGGGCTCTACCCACAAAAAGCCTACAGGTTAGCGAGGAGAGTGGTGAGGGGAAGAATAGGTCAGTCAGTCCGGGAATCAGAGAGGGGAGGTGCTGACAGAGAGTGGCATGGCCAGGACACCTGTTAGGGATGCAGAACGTGCAATGGACCTCAGAAGAGTAGACAGGCAAGGGCAGTTGTGTCAAGAAAATCAGAAGTAAAGGCCTTAACTATTAAAGACGACTGAAAGATATTTAAGAAATTGAGAATTCAACACAATTCTTCCTGACCTCTTTCTCTCTACTACTTTGTATTTCCCTTTTATTGGACAAATTAAAATAAATACAAACAAACAAAAAAACCCTGAGGCCATTTGTATTTGTAAGTGAAATAATTTTATTTAATAATTATATTAAATATTTGCATTAATATGTGAATAGTATTTTAGATATGTTTCCATTGTCCTCTGGGTAGTAATATTCTTTAATTTTAAGACATCTACTTTTTACTTTCTTTTTTACTAAGAGAGGTGCTAAATTTTCCCATCATTTTTTCATTAGATAATTCAACTCCTCACACGAAGAGGAATGTTAATTAAAAGCCATTCATATCAGCTTCATGTCCTCATGTGGGACTGTGTTTAACAAAGAATATTCAAGAAGGTCCGATTTCAAATGGTTTCCAAATTCTCATAAGCTCATGTGGAACTGGATTTAAAACTCTAACTGTTCAAAAATCTTACAAAATTAAAGGTGCTTTCCCTTAGAAAGCCGATAAACTTCCAAAAAAATGGGAGGAAGATGAATGCAAAACATCCACCCTAATTTTTTGTCATGAGCCGTAATAAAGAAGACATCACACTGTATTCAACTTAGCTCTGAAATATTCTTCATTTACATACTTTTTAACATCTGCTTTTACACTTGTATTTTGAAGAGGTTTATTTCCTGCATATCCCAAATGGTCTGCATCTTAATTTATTTTACTACTCCTTGTATATGACAAAGATAAGTTCTTAAAGAAATGTCTTAAAGGATGGACACCAAAACATCTGAGGGTGATTATTTCAAGAAGATGGAATGGGTTAGAATTTTTAAGTTGTTTATCTCAAGTATATGTTACTTTTAGAATTAAAATATTCAAGGACAAAAACATGCATTTAGCCTACTTTAAAACATGAGCCACTGGGTGGCTCAGTGGGTTAAAGCCTCTGCCTTCAGCTCAGGTCATGATCCCAGGGTTCTGGGATCGAGCCCCACATCGGGCTCCCTGCTGCCTCCCTTTCTCTCTGTGCCTGCCTCTCTGCATACTTGTGATTTCTATCTGTCAAATAAATAAAATCTTAAAAAAAATAAAACAAACAAACAAACAAACAAAAACCATGATATTCATTTGCTTTTTGCTTTAGGGGTTCTGCTGTCTTGCTATAAAATAATACTGATTTGCTGAATCCCACTAGGTGCCTATGCTAGAGATGGAATGGGTGGTTTCTGGGTAATTGCTGTGCCTCCTGCCTCACAGATACCTTTTTGCAATCCCATCTGATGTTTGAAATTCTAAAATCGAAGAGTCATTCCCAATTTGTTTTGAGTTTGCCACAACAGTGCCAAATCAGACATTTTTAGATACTTTTTTTTCCTTTTAAAGTTGAAGAAAATCAGAAGACACCAGATGATTAGGAGAACAGGTGACTGGAGA
This sequence comes from Taxidea taxus jeffersonii, assembly GCA_003697995.1. Taxonomy (NCBI): domain Eukaryota; kingdom Metazoa; phylum Chordata; class Mammalia; order Carnivora; family Mustelidae; genus Taxidea; species Taxidea taxus. The sequence continues at coordinate 2,795 of RCUC01162348.1, read as the reverse complement.
GGGAGGTTGATTTCATCAGAGGTCAGCCCTGCTACAAAATCTAATTAGGATGAAACTTGCTTTACCTTAAGAACTATTACTCTATTTTAAAAGAGAATAGGCCTAATTTTATATTTCTGACTTTTTCAATATGCCTCGTAAAGCTGAGATCCTAGTCAAAGAGTCCAAACGCCAAGAGGAGACAGTGTCTTCAGGAAGAGAGGAGACACAAGTCTGCATCATCTGGGGTGGAGGCAATGGGACACTGGCCGGAAGAGTTCAGCTAAACAGCTGATGCGTTGGTTAGAGCCAACTATGGTCTGGCAGGATTGTGTGAATCCTCTGAAACTATGCTCTCCTGCAGGCTCTATGCTGTGAACCCCACTCAAGTGCTCACAGAAGAGAGCACTCAGTATCCATTGTAATCCAGATCTGGAGGACAGGAGCAGTGGCCATAGAGAAGAGACAAGATATTCCACCGGGATCCACTTCCTCCCTTCCCACTAGGGAAAAATGCTACCCTGTGAAGGGAAGGGCACAAGCATCGCTGCCCTTAGGACACTGGTGAAAACATACTGCAGTGGTGAAAGGGGAGGAAGAGGAGAAAAAACACAGCTCTACTCCTTGAAGAGGGAAAAGATTACCGGTTGAGTCTACCGAAGTGGCTGAGGGAGTGGTGGAGGAGCACAAGGGCCAGAGCCCAGAAACCTAAGAACCTGGTACATGTGGAAGACAGGCTGAATCAGAACACAGGTGGCATCCAGTCCTCCTCCTCACCCCTTAATACCAAACTAAGACCTTTAAGTGATAGGTAACAGCCAAAAACTGCTGGGTGAGGGACAGGAGAAGAACAGGAATATGTACAGTACACAAGGAAGACCTAAAACTGGGACTAAAACAGGCATTGCTCTCATAATCCACTCACCACTCCAAAGACAAATTATCTCTGTAGCAATCTGAAGCCTCTGGTGCTCTGAGAGTTGCCATAGCTACAATGGATCTCTCACACAGGGTCAGATTCCTAACTAGAGACACTCTAATGGCCACATAAAGGCCTAGCAGGAGGGACACACCCCTTAGGAGGCAGAAAGACTGTTTACAGTTTCTGCTGTCTTCCATTAGAAGATGTCTAGCTTCCAACAAAAATTACAAGGCATACAAAAAGGCAGGGGAAAAAAACCATACTCAGAAGAGAAAAAGCAATCAGAACCAGTTGGATGGGATACAGATATTAAACGTGCCAGAGCATTTAAAATAAATGATGTGTTAAAGGCTCTCATGGGAACTGTAGACAACCTGAAATGTCTAGTGGGAATTTCAGCTGAGAGATGGAAACTATGAAAAGGAATGAAATGAAACACTACCAATGAAAAACAGTAACAATGACAACAAGAAAATGGTTCAACCCAGAAGTCTATGGTCATTAGCAATAATTTTCAAAGATGAAGGAGAAATTCAGACTTTCTTAGAAAAACCTAAACCAAGGGGATTCACTGTCAGCAGACCTACTTGACAATAAATGTTAAAGGAAGCTCTTCAGGCAGAGAGAATATGGATGTGGATCTACACACACACACACACACACACACACACACACACACACACACAAATGAAGAGCTTCAGAAATAGGATAAAGATAAAATTATCTTTTTAAAATTTTAATTGCTTGCTCTAAAAGACAACCGAATGTCCACAGCAGTCATAGTGCACTGTGTGTTTATAGCATTGGTAAATGGAGAAGGGAGGAAACCTACAGCACAAACGATGGAAAGGAAGAATTGTAATACACTGTTACAAAGTCTTCACATTACCTGTGCAGTAGTGTACCATTATTTGAAGGAAGACAACTCAATCTTTCAAAAAGGCATAAATAATAAAGTCAAGGAGGAGATAAATATAACAAGTGTAAATAATATAACAAGGTATGAATAACAGGTCAAGGAAGAGATAAAACAAAATCATAAAAAATGCTCAATTAAGTAAAAAAGAAAAAAAGAAAGAAAAAAAAGGCTGGCAAGATGATACGTTTTATTCCACTACATGAAAAATGACATTGAAAGGAATGGTCTAACAAATGAACTAAAGGAGAGAAATTGTTAAACTGGATTTAAAAAAGCAAGTGTCAAGTATATGCACTATGTGCAAGAAACATATTTTAAATATAAAGACAAACAGATTGAAAGTAAAGTTTGGAGAAAGATATACCTTATGACATTAACTAAATTACAGATGGAAACACTAGTATACTAATATCAGACAAAGTAGATTTGAGAACAAAGAATATTATCAAGTCCTAACAGGAACATTATATAATGATATGGAGTTAGCCTCACTATGAACATATATAATCCTAAATGCGTAGCAACGAAACCAGAGCCTCAAGATAAATGAGGCTAAAACTGAAAAAAGTAATAAACCAATCCACAAATTGAGTTGAAGACTTTAGAACATTTCACTCTCCGTAACTGATGGAAAAAGAATACAGAAAGTCAGGGAGAACACAGAAGACCTGAAAAACACTATCAAATAACCTGTCCCAGCTGACAGTTACAGAACATTCTACCCAACAAAGAATATGTTTTCCTTGTAAGTATACTTAGAATGTTTACCAATATATATCATATTCAGAGCTACAAAGGAAAACTCCACAAATTTAAAGTAATGAAAGTCATATAGACGATGTTTTTGGATGAAAACAGAATGAAACAAGAAACCAGTAACTGGAAGATACCTGAAAATCCCCCAATATTCCAGATTTACCTAACATTCCTAAATAATCCTTGAGTCAAAGAAAAAGTCTCAAAGAAAGGTAAAAA
>RCUC01162347.1:0-51250 GCA_003697995.1 Taxidea taxus jeffersonii | reverse complement strand
CTCGCTGTGTGTCTCTCTGTCAAATAAACAAAATCCTCCCCCCCAAAAAAAGAAAGAATTGCCTCCCCTTGAGTATGGGCAAGCTTGTGAATAGAGTGAAGTGTCATTCCCACGAGTAGCTTACATTATATGGCAAGGGGAAGGGATGAACATGTAATTAAAGTCCCTAATCACCTGACTCGTAGTTAATCCAAAGGGAGGTTATCTGGGGTGGGCCTAACCTAATCCGGCGATCTCTTTGAAAAGGGTCAAGGGGGGCGCCTGGGTGGCTCAGTGGGTTAGGCCTCTGCCTTCGGCTCAGGTCGTGATCTCAGGGTCCTGGGATCGAGCCCCGCATCAGGCTCTCTGCTCGGCGAGGAGCCTGCTTTCTCCTCTCTCTCTGCCTGCTTCTCTGCCTGCAAGTGATCTCTATCAATAAAAAAATAAAATTAAAAAAAAAAGAAAAGGGTCAAGAAGTGACAGAGATTCAGAGCAAGATTCTCCTGCCCTGCTGTTACGGAGGGCCACCAGCATCAAAAGGGGCAGGGGCCCTTGGTGAAGCTACCCCAAGAAAATGTTAAATCTCTCAATCTGCAGAAATCCTGGGGCAGGAGCTACCCTTCCCACATCAATGGTTAGTGGGATGATGCTGAAATATCGAGAAGGACACTTTGTGATATCTGGAGGACTTAGAAACACCCAGGTGGCTGATAATCTAGGGTATAGAAAAGAAGACTTTGGGGTAGAAAGTAGGGAAAAATGAACAGAGCACTATCTTCAACTTGAAGAGTGACAGAGAACAGAAAGGACATTGAAACAACAAAGGAAGTCTTGGGAACAGAATTGCCCCTGGAGAAATCTTATTTTTTTCTACTTATTAACTAAAGCTATTTAAAATCTCTTAATATAAGAACCTTTGTTTTTATCTGAAATAGTAATTAAGGACTTAGATAGTGTATCTTTTTAGGTGGATTTTCTCCAATATTATTTGTGTTGCCCCCTCACTGGTAATTTATAGGGATTTATGTATGTTAGCTGATTGCCTTTGTGGGAGGCAGTGTTGTGGTTAAGTGCACAGACTGAGCCAAGTGGCTGAGTAGAATCCCCGCACAATAGCCCAGCTCACCACTTCTTGGCTGGGTGACCTTAGCTACTGGCCTATTCACTCCACATACTTACTCTTTAAAATTGGGCTTTATAATGGTGTCTATCTAATAAAGTTGCTGTGAGGATCAAGGATGTTAATATATGAAAACTATTTAGAATGGTGCCTGCCACATAGTTAGATCTAAGTCTTAGCTGTTACTTATTTTCTATTAGATATAGTACTGAGGCACTACAGTCCTTGAAGGTACTACTCAATGTGTGTTAGGAATACAACACACTTCATTTTGACTTCTAAGGTAATATGTGCATAAGGTAAAAAAAAAATTCCAACGGTATACTTGCACAGTCCAGTATCATAGCCACTAGCCACATGTGACTACTGAAATATTTCCATCATTGCAAAATGTTCTATTAGAGCAGGTAGGTAGTTAAACCTCTCAACCATTCCTACCCGGATCCCTCTACTCAGGGGCAATCACTGTTGTAGGTTCCTTGCATAGCTTTTCATGGTACACACACACACACACACACACACACACACACACACACTTTTTTACACAAATGTTACCATATCATTACATTGCCCTGCATCTAAATGTTGTTTAAAAATATACTAATATCCTAAATATACTAACATAGTCAGCTTTCTACATTTAACCAGTTAACAACAATTTAGATCATGTGGTATTAGGGTTACAAAGCAACCGTACAAACTTGAAAGCACAATTCAAATATGTTAAGCATCTTGTATTTGGGAGCAAGTGGAAGTACTACTTCAATTTCCTTTCTGCACTGCAGATGCGGAACCCACACTGAGGCTGGGTTAAGTGAAGTCAGGAACTGATCATCTCGTCTCCCCACCAGCATCTCTGGGAAGCCTTTAGCCCCCTCCCCTGCCCCACACAGACGTCCAGCGCGGCGGATACCCCCTGCATAAATGCTGGGGTGAGGGTCACGGTCGCCTGTCTCCGACTCAGTGGGTGGTCCACCGACAGGCGACGAGGGAGCGAATAGCCTCTGTCAGGCCACTCCCGGAGGGTCGGGGGCGGGTGGGTGGGGAGACGAGGACCCGGCTATCGCTAGGCGCGCTGCGCCCCTACAGCCCGGGGAGCCTGGATCCGCGCGCTCCGCCGTAGGAGCGCGGCGCCCCCTGTCGTTCGCCCGAGGAGCTCGCCGCTGGCTCGCGGGAAGCCGGGAACATGGCGGGGCGGCCTGTGGCCCCGGCCTCGCCGCCGACGGACCGGGACGGAGCGGCCCCCAACGTGGTGGCGCGGGTCTCGCAGTGGGCCGACGACCACCTGCGCCTTGTCCGGGTACCGGAGACCAGCCGGCGGGCAGGCGGTGGGCGCAGGGCCGCGCGGAGCGAGCCTGAGGGAGGCCGGCTGCGGGAGGCCGCGCGCAGTGGAACCGCGGGAGCCTGGGAAGGGCGGAGGGTCACGTCGCCAGGGTCGCGAGGGACCGGCGGCGGTGGGGGGAGTGCGACCCGGTTGGGCTGGCTGCGTGGGATGGGCGCGGCGGGCCAAGGAGGCCACCTCTGCCTAATTCCTGCTAGGACCGTGGTGGGCCCCGGGGACACCTCAGAGACTGAGACGCAGCACAGCGTGGGACGTCAGCCCCCCCCCCCCAGAGCATTTGGGGACAGCGAGGCACAGGAGACCAAGGGTGGGGGGTGGGCACGTGGTCCTGTAGGCCTTATGTTTCGAATGAAGTGAGAGGGCACTGGAGTTCCACCAAGAGTGGGACATCTTAGGTGACCAGGCGACACAAGATTGTGGCTATTCCCCCGGGGATGGTGTGATTGATTTGGGGTGGGAGGTAAAGAAAGGAATCAAGGGGTGGACGGTGGTCAAAGTTGCTTCTGGGGAGGAGTTGGGAGTCATTGATTTGTTGGGGAAATCTGGAGGACACTTTGGACATGTGAACTTGAAGGTGGACATGTGTGAACCTGAAGATGGTTATTAGAATTATAAACGGAGTTCTAGATGTTAACTAGGCAACCAGGTACAGGAATCTGGCATTGAAGGGAGATGGTAACTGGACATAGAACTTTAGGAATGAACCACATAAACCTCAAGTTAGTGTTTAAAGCTTGGATGGCATCTTGGAACAAGTCGGCAGAGTTGCTGAAATCCTAGAATTGAGACCTGGGACCTGAAGGATTCTCTTAATATTTAGAATTTGGAAAAAGGAGGAGGTCAGCAAAGATTGGAAAGAAACACTGAAGGAGGAGGAGGAAAATCAGGAAAACCAGGTGTCCTAGAAGTCAAGGGAAGAGAATATTTTCAGAGAGAATGAGTAACTATGTTAAATTCTTCTGAGAAGTTGAGTAGGAGTTTTGCAAAGGCTCTGCAGTCATGCCCCACAAGGCCTGGGACCATGGCTGTTTCTTTCACCAGTACAGCTCTTACCCCTAGAATATTGCCTACCACTTAGTAAGTGCTAGATAGGTATTGGTGGCATTAATGAATGATAGATACACACGCGTTAATTGACAAGGCCTGGCTTCTTCCAGTGAAGCAGAATTTGGTGCATGGGTTGTTTCACATTAAAAAAATGACTTCAGTAGATTGAGAAAGGAAACCGTGTTTAAACTGGCATATGGAGGGATGCCTGGGTGGCTCAGTCAATTAAGCATCCACCTTCGGCTCCCTCATGATCTCAGGGTTCTGGGATTGAGCCCGGCATTGGGCTCCCTGCTCAGCTGGGATCTTGCTTCCCCCGTCTCTCTACCTGCCTCTCTGCCTACTTGTGATCTCTCTCTATCAAATAAATAAATAAAATCTCTTAAAAAAATCTTTAAAAAAATTGGCACATGGATACGTTATTCCAAATATCCCAATCATGGGGTGTATCTTTGTGTATATTTCCTTTATTTCCCTACAAATGGGAAATCCACAGAACAAATAAAAGGCAATATGTGATGGTAATTACAAAGTTTTCACCCCCTTTTTTATGTTTGCCTGATGTTTAGAGCAAGATCAGAGTTGGATCTAAGTGGCTTTACTTCAGCATTAAGAGCAATCTTAGTACCTTCATTTCTTTGGGTATATTTTCAGCTTCATTTCTTACTTACCTGGTTGTATTTCATGAAGTAAAACATGGTAGATTATCACACTTGTTGAGGGAGTCTCAGGTTCTTGTTTTTTAATTAAACTTTTTTAGGTCTATTTCAGTGTCTTTTTTTTTTTTTTTTTTTAAGGATTTTATTTACTGAGAGCAAGCACAAGCAGGAGGAGTGTCAGGCAGAGGGAGAGGGAGAAGAAGGGTCTTGCTGAGCAGAGATTCCTGATGGGGGACTTCTTCCAAGATCGGGACCTGAGCTGCAGGCAGATGCTTAACTGACTGAGCTATCTAGGTGTCCCAATCTATTTCTAATAAAGCACCTTAAAAACATTGATAAGTTCTTCCCAACTGTTCTCCCACATAAACATCTAAGGTATTATATTTTAAGCTTTTGATGGTAAAGTTTTCTACCAAACATTTACATTCCCACTGTAGACTCAGGGTTATGCAAGTTATTGTGGACATTGTTCAAGAAGTATTAGATTGATTCATGCATTTAAGGAATTCATGGTTAAAAGGAACAGTAGAGAACAATACAATATATAATTACTGTGCATGCCAGATTGAGAAAAAAGCAGGAAGATTAATGACTAGGTGGGCAATTAAGAAAGTTTGTTGGGAGAAATGGGCCATTAGTTGAAGTATGTGCCTTATTTGGACAATTAATAGAGAGGTCAGTCTTCTTTTTTGTCCTCTTCCAATGAGTACTTTTATTATTATGAATAACAACTAGTGAGAATTAATCATTTAATCTCTTTCTGAAGAACATCAGCACCGTAATGGCCGTAGTCGGAACAGTGTTACTTCTAAGAAGTGTTCGGATGGTAAGTTAAAAAATGAAGAAGGCACAATGATAAACAAGAGACCGTTAATTTCTTCTCACTTCCGGATCGTTTTTCTCTCAAGCAGTATATCATTTTGTTATTCATATTAGAAGTCTTAAATATTATTTTAGAACAACAAATCTATTTTAAGATCTTGGTTTAAAAGCAACACATCCACAGGATTTTATGGAAAGTGATTGCCCAGTCTGCATTTCCATAATCACTTTTCTTCATGCTTAAGAAGGAATCTGTAAAGGATTTAGTTGGCTAGAATGCTATAATCACTAAATTTGCATTTCAGACGTTGTGGCATGTCTCAAAACTGTTTTGTATAGTGGTTTTAGATTATAGTCAAATTATGTCCCTTAGCACTGAATAATTTATACTTTCTCCAATTTGTAGCAATCTGTAAGATCTGTTTGATGAAAAGAGCAAGAAGTGTGATGTAAAAAAATAATTTATATTTTCAGTTAGCATTTTTTCGGCCTCTCGGTAATGTTTTAATAATAGTATGGAATCCTTTTGACAATTCAGGCTTTGTAAGTATTTTTGTATGTAACTGATTCTTGTCACTGGGTGTAACTGTAATGTCATGTTACAGTCTGGAATGAGTTTATTGCTTCTGTGTACGTTATTAATGTCTTACATTTATTATCTCTATTGTTTTATATTATCATTGACTACATAGATTTACTGTACTATAGTACATCTTTTCCAACACCTGCCTTTTCCCTCTGACTCCAAAGTCAAACTTTTATCCCCTCCTTTTTTATTAAGTGTCTTGAACTCATTTTTAACCTTATAGCTAATAATCTAATAGGTTTTTTCTTTTAACACCGCCATGATTTTGTAAGTCATTCACATTTAGCTTATATTTTTAGAGTGGAACTTTTGAAGCTTTAGCTCTTTTCATTTTACTTTTTTCTTTATCTTACAATCTATGTTCCATGACATTTGTATTTTGAAGGTTTCAAAATTGTCAAAATACTAAATGATCTGATTAAGAATTTAGGTAAAAATAAGGGGCGTTTGGGTGGCTGAGTTGGTTAAGCGTTCGTCTTCGGTTCAGGTCATGATCCCAGGATCCTGGGATTGAGCCCTGCAATGGGATCCTTGCTCAGTGAGGAGTCTGCTTCTCCCTCTGCCCCTCAACCCACTCATGTTCTCTCTCACTAGCTCTCTCTCTCAAATAAGTAAATAAAATCTTAAAAAAAGAATTTTGGCAAAAATAATGCTGAGGGATTACTTCTCTTGTTAGCCCTTAAAAATGACATACATCAATTATAGATTGTTCTAAATTATACAATAATTAGGTGTGTTATTGATTTATGCAAATTACTTATTCATTAATAGTAATTTATATTAGTATGTTATGAAATTATTCATCTTAGACCACAGTTCTGGTGTCTTTTTTTTTTTAGGTTTTATAAGTTTTGAAAATAATGAATAGTGGTGAGAAGAGCAAGCTGAGGAGGTGGAAAAAGAACATTGGAACATTAGGGGACAAAAAATGTTATTGTGTAACAGTTGGAGAACTTTGGCTACAAGTAGGAGAAACCCCATGCAGCAGTAGTTTAACCAAGTTAAAAGGCTTTTTTTTACTCATGTCGAAAGACTTCTGGAGGTAGGATGCTGCTGGCATTGGTTCTCTGGGTCAGTGACAGAGAGTTTAGGTCTATCTGATTCTCTGTGCCTTTCCTCATGGCACAGAATGGCTGCTGTAACTCCAAATAGCATATTCATGTTCAGAGCAGAAGAAGAGGGAAAAGGAAGGTGCCAGCCACATTTTTTTCCTTTTTATCAAGAAAACAAAAGTTTTACCAAAAGCCTTCAGTAGACTTTTGCTTACATCCTTTTATCATATGGCCACCTCTAGGTGGAAAGGAGGTTGGGAAAGCATCCATTTAGGTTTTCCATCCCTTACAGCACATGATGACAAAAGAGAGAGGCTTGGGAATAGATATTGCATTAACCAACCAAAGGCCTGCCACAAAGGGAACCTGATAGCCCCCCGTCAGCTTTCTTTTTGTATTGCTCTTTTTCCTCCCCTTTTTCCTCCTCCTGAGTTTACCAACCTCTTATATTCTTTCAGCTACTGGTAGACAAGTCCAAATTTCATATTTAAAAAATAAAAAATGATGATTGAGTTCAGTACTGTGCTAAACACTTGAGATACATAATTTCATTTAATACTTAAAATAATCATATGAAACAGGTATTCTTTTCTTTTAAAAATTATTTATTTATTTATAGAGTGGGGACGAGGCAGAGGAGGGAGAGAATCTCAAGCAGACTCCCCACTGAGCACAGAGCCTGATGTGGTGCTTGATCCAATGACTGTGAGACTGTGACCTAAGCCAAAATCAAAAGTTAGATGCTCAACCAGCTGAGCCGTTCAGGTCTCCAAAACAGGTGTTCTTACACCTAATTTTTATAGATGGAGGAGAAGGATGCTCGAAGAAGTTAAGTAATTTTCATCCAGCTAGTATGTGGCAGAACTGGATTCCAAATTTCATCTTCCTGAATTTGAAACACTTATTATCTTCTCTTCATAGTGCTTCCAGCTTTTGTCTGTTTGCCTTTAGGATACTTCCTTCTCCATCTGAGGCTTAGGGACAGTGTTCTTGTTAGTGGCATCATCTTTCTGCCTCTTCTAGAGAGCAGGATGTTCATCACAAGTTTAGAATTTACTTGCTTTACTTTACAGATGTCTTCCTCAGATCTTCTTATTCTTTTTCCATTTTTGACCCTTTAGCATGTATGAGTTTATTTACCTATTTGAGAGAGAGTGAATGGGAGGAGGGGTAAAGGGAGTGGGAGAGAGAATCTTTAGCAGGCTCCATGCCCAGCTTGGAGACTGACTCGGAGCTCGATCTCATGACCCTGAGATCACGACTAGAGCCGAAATCAGATGCTTAACCGACTGAACCCTCCAGGCAGCCGAACCCTTTAGCACTTATACTTTTTTTTTTTCTTTAAGACTTTATTTATTTATTTGACAGAGAGAGAGAGCACAAGCAGGGGTGGTGGCAGGCAGAGGGAAGGGGGAAGCAGGCTCCTCAACAAGCAGAGAGCCCAATGTGGGGCTGGATCCCAGCCCCCTGGGATCATGACCCGAGCTGAAGGCAGATGCCTAACTGACTGAGCCACCCAGAGGCCCACTTATATATTGCTTATCTTAAACCTACTTATATATTGCTCTGCAGTTGTATTCTGGTTTTATGTATATTGTTAGTTCATCTTCCAGGTAGTGCCTGTTATGTCACAGAAACACAGCACTGAACTTTCTGCTGTTGAGGGAATATTGGATGCAAAAAAGGTAGATGCAATGGGATCTGCCTTTAAAGGTTCCTCACATGGATGGTGAATTCCTTGAGAGTAGGAACATGGGTTCTATTTCAGTTTCTAGCCCTAACTCCTTAATAATTTCTTTTTTTTTTAAATTTTATTTATTTATTTGACAGAGAGAGAGATCACAAGTAGGCAGAGAGGCAGGCAGAGAGCCCGATGCAGGGCTCCATCCCAGAACCCCGAGATCATGACCTGAGCTGAAGGCAGAGGCTTAACCCACTGAGCCATCCAGGTGCCCCCCCAAAACATTGGTTAGATGCCATGAAGTAGGTGGCAATGCCTTAACCATATGTGTGTTGTCAGGCCTGAGGGCTTCTTCCATCCTTATCAAGGGGAGTGCTAACCCTCTCTCCTTTCATACAACACTAATTTCTAAAACTCCAAACACCAAGATACTCTTAGATCTTTTTATGTATATCCTCAATGAAAACACCTAAAATTAAAAAGGGATAGATATTTAGTAATTGGAGACATCTTTAATGACCCTCTCTACTCTAAGTCTTCCTTCCCCTGTGCAAGATATTCTTGGTTTTCTCATGTGATGTGGTTTCCAGGCACTTTATCATCTTCTTTCTCGTCTTCTAATTTTGTTCTGATTTGTTGTTGAAGTCTTTTATGAGATGTGGTACTCAGGAGAGCACAGTATATTCCATTAAGAACAATCTCTTCCTTATTTCTCGTTTGGGATCCTGTTCCTTAGAATGTTGCTTGGTGTTTGAATTTGGTGGGGAGCAGTGAGGAGTGGAGAGAAGAGGGAATTTGTACTTTTTTTGTAGACTTATCACACTTTCATTTCATTTTGAGTTCACAATGAACTAAAAGTTCTTTATCTTTTTCATATATCCTACAATTAGTTTATCCTCTTCTATCCTACATTAGTTTTGGGCAGTACAGGGGATGACTTAGATTTTATCCCATCATCCTAGTTGTCAGGATCTTTTAAAATACTAACTACACTTTTAGTATCCATAGTTTTTTTTCCCAAAAGATTTTATTTTTAAATAATCTTGTACCCAGTATGGGGCTTGAACCCACAACCCCAAGGGTGGTGGCATGCTCTACCAACAGAGCCAGCGAGGTGCCCCCCCCAACACTTTGATTAAATCATAAGTAAAATATTAATATAAAATTAAGGACAAGATTAAACATTTTCAGTGGTTATGTCTTGTTAAATGTTTAGATGACAATTTGACATAATTTAAAATGAAAATAATAATAAAATGTTATGTATTTTTTTAATAAATCAACAGACATCAAAATTTGCAAGTTCTTCAGATATTCCAATAGAATTTATACGAAAGAATGTTAAACTACGTGGACGATTACGCCGAATAACTGACAATGGCTTAGAAATTGAGCATATTCCTATTACTTTACCTATCATATCTTCATGGAAAAGTAAGTAGAGTGTAAAAACAAGACAACTATTTTAGTATTTGTTAATTAGAAGTCATTTGTAAAATAGCAAAAAATGTTGTTTTAAGTTTTAGTAACTTTGTGAGGGAAAGTACAAACTCTTGGCTTTAAATACAAGGAACTATTTAATTTGGCTTCAGATTTCTCTCCCCTCCCCCCCCCCCCCTTTTTAATTCAACCATTCAGGATTTCATTCAGGCGTTTATGCATTCTTTCCACAAATAATTGAGCAACTGTTATGTTATGTTGTTGTAATTAATGTTGTCATAATTTAAATCTCTTCTCTCTGAAATAGTGATGACTTTTCAGGGCTTAGGCAGCAAGGTTACCACCTGGGTTTGTCCAGGCTATACACTGCACAATTCTGGGGATGCAATTAAGTAGAACCTGCTTCCAGAGGTCATGCTGAGACAGCACTGTAAATTGCCATATATGCATTTGTTATTAATGGCTTCTCCATCCTGTTCTGGAGCTTACTGAAATGGGTTTTTTACATTATGCCATATATTATGTGGTTCGATTGCTTTAAAAGAAAACTTGAATACAGGTATAAATAGATCTACATTTAGAGAGTCTTGGTGTTTGTAAAGAAACACAGTATATTTAGTTGTTTTTTGGGGGGCATGTGACTTTAAAATTTGCTTTTGCAACATGATGTTAAAGCTAGACAATTTTCTATCTAACCTTTTTAGAAGAGCCCTGTGGTGTTCTGCTGGTTAAACTAGCAGGAGTAGAACTCACTGAAACTGGGAAGGTGTGGTTACAAAAAGAGTTAAGACCTTCCCAGTTGCTATGGTTTCAACTTCTTGGAAAGGAGAATTCGGTTCTCTTTTGCTATCTTCTAGTGAATAAGGTAAGTAGTGTGAAGAAATCATGAGCAGTATTTTATTCTTTTTATTTGTTCATAACCATCATTAATTAGAACCTTGAATCTACAATGGGTCTGAATTTTTGTCTTTCTTAACTGCTACTAATAGTGATCATGTATAGTGAACCAGGTTTTTCATATATATGTTTTGTTATTAAATATTATTTATGTGTTTATTATAGAAAAAATGGAAAATTAAGAACATGAAAGAAACCTAAAATTATTAATGACTTTGGACATTGCTCATTTGAGGATAATCTTTACACATTTACTTATACATGAGTATAGTGTATCGCCCTTGTTATTAGAAACTGCTTGTTGAATGAGCCCTGTCAGCTGGAAACTACTAAGAGCAGGGGTGTTTTCTGAAGTAAATAGTGCTCAGTCTCTGAACTGTAAAGTCGAGCATATTTAAGTACTGTTTATGATCAGTAATCAGTCAACTAAAGACTTTGCCTCAGAGTTTTCCTACCATCATGACTGACCATGGCCACTGTGTAACTGGAGATGCCGTGGAGCTTCATCAGTGTCCCAGTATCTCTGTCCTGAGTCCTTGCAGGAGCCTTACTTCAGGCTTTTGGTGGACGATTACTGAAAAAAGAATGTAGAAAATTAAGTAGGTAAAGTGTTATGACAGGATGAAGAACAGTTTTCTTACTCTTAAAGTCCGTTATTGGAGCATCTGGGTGGCTCAGTCCTTAAGCGTCTGCCTTCGGCTCCTGTCATGGTCCCAGGGTCCTGGGATCAAACCACCGCATCAGGCTCCCTGCTCAGCGGGGAGCCTGCTTCTCCCTCTTCCACTCCCCCTGCTTGTGTTTCCACTCTTGCTCTCTCTCTCTCTGTCAAATTAATAAATAAAATCTTTAAAATAAATAAATAAAGCCCCTTATTATATAACAAACAAAAATAATCTGAAGAAAAAATAACCTCATAATAATCTGAAAGAAATAATCTGAAGAAAAAAATAACCTTAAAATAATCTTTTATTTTTTTATTTATTTATTTTTTAAAAAATAACCTTTTAAAGGATTAAAATTGTAACCATTTTGAATTCTTAGAGCTTTTTGAACTATTGATAGAAAGCCTGATGAAACCCATTAATTTCTGTATGTCCAGGTCATATGCAGTTCTTTCAAAATAAGAATTATCCAACACTGATTGGTTGAAGTGTCTTAGAGTTAAAAGTAAGCTGGTAGGGGTCCCTGGCTGGCTCAATCAGTGGAGCATGCAACTCTTAATCTCAGAGTTGTGAGTTCAGGCCCCACGTTGGGTATAGAGATTACTTACAAATAAAATCTTTTTAAAAAAAATAAAAAGTAAGCTGTTAATACAAAATATATAAAGATGCCAGAGGCCTTACAAAATATTTTCTTCTCCAGGCACCTGGCTAGCTCAGTTGGTGGAGCATGTGACTCTTTTTTTTTTTTTTAAAGATTCAGTACTTTTTAAAAAGATTTTATTTATTTTTTTGACAGACAGAGATCACAAGTAGGCAGAGAGGCAGGCTGGGGGGCGGGGCAGGCTCCCTGCTGAGCAGAGAGCCCGCTGCAGGGCTTGATCCCAGGACCCTGAGATCATGATCTGAGCCTAAGGCAGATGCTTAACCGACCCAGGTGTCCCATAAATGAAATCTTTAAAAATAAATAAATAAAATTATAAATAATAAAAAATAAAAATATTTTTAAAAAAGATTTTATTTATTTATTTATTTGTTAGAGAGAGCAAGCGAGCACAGGCAGACAGAGAGGCAGGCAGAGGCAGAGGGAGAAGCAGGCTCCCTGCTGAGCAAGGAGCCCGATGCGGGACTCAATCCCAGGATGCTGGGATCATGACCTGAGCCGAAGGCAGCTGCTTAACCAACTGAGCCACCCAGGCGTCCCCAAAAATAAATGTTTTAAACTAAGAAAACATTATCTTTGCTTTTAAGTTGAGAAGTATATCTTATTTATCCTCAAAATCACCCTACAGAGTCATTGTTTTTACTCCCATTTATAGATGAGACTCAGGGTAACCAAGTGGAAGAGCCTGTATTCAACCCAGCTCTTCCCAGCTCCTGAGCTCATACTTCGCCTTAAATATTTTAGCTTATATTGTTTCCTAGGTGACCCAACTATGCAGCATATGCACGCTGTGGTAATTTACATCTGTTGAATTTACTAATGTGTGAGATTGCATTTTAGTTATTCTGATTTTGGTTTAAGGGAATGAGTTCTTATAACTTAAAAGATTGAGAAAAATATGACAAGTCCTTTAAGACTGCATTTATTAACTCATTACTATGACCAAAACTTACTGCATTTAAGGGAAAAAAGGTTACTTTTTTCCTTATGAAAGTCCTAAAAAATGTTTCCTACTTGAAACCTAGAGTTTTCACATTTTTAGAATTTAATTGTGAAGTACTTGACTAAGAAAGCTATTAAATTACTAATAAGTTAAAATTAATCTCATGGGGTGCCTGGGTGGCTCAGTGGGTTAAGGCCTCTCTGCCTTCCGCTCAGGTCATGGTCTCAAGGTCCTGGGATCCAGCCCTGCAGCAGGCTCTCTGCTCAGCAGGGAGCCTGCTTCCCCCCCTTCTCTCTCTGCCTGCCTCTCTGCCTACTTGTGATCTCTGTCTGTAAAATAAATAAATAAAATCTTTAAAAAATAAAAAAATAAATAAAATTAATCTCATTAGGTTAAAATCCCACAGAGACTATATAAATAGGTAAGCAAGATCTCCTTTTTATTTTTTTAATTTTTTTAAGAATTTAAAAAAATGAAGTAATCTCTACACCCAACATGGGGCTCAAACCCACAACTCCAAGATCAGGAGTCTTAGGTCTATTGACTGAACCAACCAGCCTCCCCCGCAGGATCTCTTTTATACTGTAAATTAGTAGGGAAAAAATCCCATTTACCCAGCCAGTTTCATTTAGAAGTGAGGTTTTCCTTGAAGGAAATTTCCTAAATGATGAAGATGCAAGGTCCAGGCCTATTTTTCATGTTAAAATTATTTTGTGGGAAGTCTTTAAAAAATGTATTCGGGGCGCCTGGGTGGCTCAGTGGGTTAAAGCCTCTGCCTTAGGCTCAGGTCATGATCCCAGGGTCCTGGGATCAAGCCCCGCATCCGGCTCTCTGCTCAGCGATGAGCCTGCTTCCCTTCCTCTCTCTGCCTGCCTCTCTGCCTACTTGTGATCTCTGTCTGTCAAATAAATAAATAAATAAAATCTTTTAAAAAATTAAAAAATGTATTTACATGCCAGCACCTTCTTACACACTGGAATTCTGAAACCTAATCTAACAGTTCAGTGATGATTCAGTTCAATTTGCGTTTGTGTGCTTTTAGTAACGGCCTTCTTGTCGTTTTGCTTATTTTGTGTGCTCCTTTCCCCCAAACAGCAAACAAACCAAAACTGCTTTTTATACTTTATTACTTCTACATCTTTTTGGGTTAGAAGACCAGTGAGTTTGTGGAGAACTGTATGTTACAAAAGAGGCAATTAAGATGTGCCCAGGTGACTCAGTCAGTTAAGCGGCTGCCTTCTGCTCAGGTCATGATCTCAGGGTCCTAAAATCCAGTCCAGGTTTAGGCTCCCTGCTGGGTGGGAATTTGGCTTCTCCCGTTGCCCCTCCCCCTGCTCGTGTGCTCCCGAGCACACGCGCTCTCTCTCTCAAATAAATAAATAAAATCTTAAAAAAATAAAAAATAAAAGAGGCAATTGACTTTGAACAAGGATCTCTCCTAGTAGTGAAATTCTTGGATTTAGTATTAACTGTTTTAAGTTCTTAGAGAGCCCTTTGCTTTATGTTTTTTTGGCTTTTCTCTGGAGGATAAGCTGCTAAATGACTGATTTTTATTTTATCTGTTTATTTTAGAGAAAGAGAGAGAGAACGTGTGGAGAGAAGGGGGAGAGGCAGAGGGTGTGGGAGAGGGAGAATCTCACAGACTGCACTGAGCATGGAGCCTGCTGCAGGGCTAGATATTAAGACCCTGAGATCATGACCTGAGCCAAAATCAAGAGTTGGGTGCTTAACCCACTGAGTCACCCAGGCGCCCCTCTGAATGATGATTTAATTAATTAATTAAGTAATTGGTTTATTTATTTATTTATTTTTAAAGATTTTATTTATTTATTTGACAGGCAGAGATCACAAGCAGGCAGAGAGGCAGGCAGAGAGAGAGGAGGAAGCAGGTTCCCCGCTGAGCAGAGAGCCCTATATGGGGCTCGATCCCAGGACCCTGGGATCATGACCAGAGCCGAAGGCAGAGGCTTTAACCCACTGAGCCACCCAGGCGCCCCTATTTATTTTTTTAAAAGATTTTATGTATGTGTTAGAGAGCACGAGAGAGAGATAGCACAAGGGATGGGGGAAGAGATAGAGGGAGAAGCCCACACCCCACTGAGCAGGGACCCCGATGTGGGGCTCCATCCCAGAACTCTGGGATCACCACCAGAGCCAAAGGCAGACACTTAACTGACTGAGCCACCCAGGAGCCTGGATGATTATTTAATTTAAGTAAATAAATAAATTTACTTAAGTAAATTTATTTTAAAATATTTAAATAAATATTTTAAAAATATTAATAAAAACAATAAAAATAAAATGAAATTAAAAATATAAAAATTAAAATTTAAAATTTAAAAATAATAAAAATTATTTATTATTTATAAAAATAAATAATAATATTTACTTAAGTAAATAAATAAATTTCAAAGTGAAGATGTTACAGGTATAGTAGCAATATTCTTTAGTAATTGGTCTGTGTTATTTTTTATTCAAGGGTAGGTATTTTAGTGTGAGTCTGAATGAAGAAATTTTGAGAAGAGGCCTTGGCAAAACTGTTCTTGTTAAAGGGCTAGACTATGATTCTAAAATCTATTGGACAATTCACAGAAACTTACTTAAAGCTGAATTAACAGCCTTAAAGAAAAGAGAAGGAATATGGAAAGAAGAATCTGAAGAAAGTTATTTGGAAAAATTCAAAGGCTCCTGGAGAGAAATATGGAAAAAAGACAGTTATTTTAAAAAAACTGGATCAGATTTCAATTTGAAAAAAGAAAATTATTATGACAAATTTAGAAGGACTTATGAAACATGGAAAGATAACATAAATAACTACTCCTTTATACTGAAGTTCAGAGAACTTATGAACCGCATACACTTTCGTAGAAAAGGGTGAACTATTCCAAGAGGTCTGGAGGTGACCCACTCAGAAAAGAGTAAAATATGTAAATATATAGATGTTTTCATTGAGTTGATATGGAAATTTCTCTGAATGATCTAAGTTGTACTCTGATGGTATTTAAATATTTAAGAGATGATCTAAATGTAATAGCAGAATAATTTAAGCAAGTTGTAATTAATGTAATATGCTTTTAGGAAAAATGAAATACTCTATAAAGTTACTAGGATAAAGGATGTATACCTGTACTGCTAATATTTGAAGAGAGAGTTTAACTGTTGGACACTGTTATTTTAGTTATTTTCGGCATCCATATTTAATTTTTGTTGAAAGAGAGTATTTGTTGACTTTTCCAGTTTTATCAATTTTGATTACTTGTAATAAACTAACTCTTTATATATCATGCCTGAGGCTACTTTTTTCCCTTAACTGCTTTCTAACTACCTATGAATTTGGGGCAAAGCTACACAAGGTCACCTAACCCATTTTTAGTGATAAGGAATGGCTAATTTCTGCTTGTTGTTAGATGAAGGGAATAACCCTCTGGACAGAATCGTGAGGATAATTATAAGGATGAAAAGCAATGTGCTGAGCATGGCAGCCCCCAAGATAGAAAGAAAAGGAATGCTTAGGACATTGTTGAGCCCCTAAAGTAGCCCATCTTTGAAGTATCTTAAATCCCAGTTCCTCATGTAACATGGTAAATTTCTTTGTTTTTAAAGCCAGTTTGAGTTGGTCTGAGAATCTGATATGCACATATACTTGCTGCTAAAATCATCCTAACACTACAGACTTCTTTTATAACACCAGTGATAATCCACGAACATCCGCCATGTCTATAGAAGGTTCTCTTAAGGATCTGTGATGCTGACAATCTCAGAGGTACCACGTGGTCCAAAGAGTTGACACCTGTTAGAATCAGTAGTACAGCATGAGAAGCTTATTGCTGCTCCCTGACTGCTGGTGAAAACATAAAGTAGATTTCCCAACATTTCCTAATTAAACAACATTTATTTTTAGTAAGGCCTCAAATCTGCCACAGATTTTTGTTCTTGTGATTTTATTTTATCGCCTTTGGGGTAGGATGGGATGTTACATCCTAGCTTTTATTCCCTGGGTCTCATGCCTCAATAGCTTGTCTTGTTGTTTTAAGGGGATGTTCTATTTCTCTCAACAGAGAAGTTAACAGAGTACATTTAAAACTAGTTCTGTGGCAAGCTCATGGGCCTGCTGCTTTCTTGGTTTACCTCCCAGTGATGTCAGATCTCATCACAGTTATCACTGTAATCAGTTCTGATGACCTCTGCCAACGCAGTACCTGCACCATTGTCTTTCCAGATAAGCTATGTGAAAGTGAAGCTGGTACAGATCTTTTTGTGGACTAGATGAAATGACTTGTTCTAACCTTTGCCTTGATTATAGTCAGTAGGGAAACCGTGATTTTAGGGACAAGATAGACAAAAGAAAAATAGACCAGCGGGACTCCTGTTGTGTGCAGCTACCATTTACTGAATGTTCTTGTTCTCCACTTAGGCAGTAGCAGTATTAACACATACTTGAAGGCTAGGAGGAATCCCATTGGCCAGCAGCTTTCTTTGGGGTCAATAAGGTCTGTTTTTCTGGCTTTTGTCTCTCGTCTTTCTTGTAGATAGCTTGTTTGATGGTCCAAGGACAAGGTGAACTATATAGTTATAGAGGCGAGATCTTTTTTATATGAGACAGTTATAATAGGGTCATCTGAAAAAAATAGAGAAGTCCTAAATTTAGGCAGAATTTCTGACCAAAGCCCAGGTTCTTTGCCTTTCTCAAATGAAGGATTTACTTCTTGATTTCCTATCTTCGAAACAACAGGGTCTATGGCTGCCTTTTTCCCTTGGCCTTCAGTATCCTGGGTATCTAGACCTGTTTATTTTTTTTTTTAAATGTATTTCTATCAAATAAATTTAGTTCTTACTGTTTTTTCTAAATGATTGGATTTCTTATGGCCCCTTTCAATCTATATTCTTTTAGACTCGCATTTCCTTTTTTGGGTTTTATTTATTTGTCATTTTCTAGTCATACTTCTTTTTTTTTATATATATATTTTATTTATTTATTTGTTAGAGAGAGAGAGAGAGAGCGAGCACAGGCAGACAGAGTGGCAGGCAGAGGCAGAGGGAGAAGCAGGCTCCCTGCCGAGCAAGGAGCCCGATGTGGGACTCGATCCCAGGACGCTGGGATCATGACCCGAGCCGAAGGCAGCTGCTTAACCAACTGAGCCACCCAGGTGTCCCTAGTCATACTTCTTATTATGAAATGTTGAAAGCAACATTAGCTTTATCATAATTAATGGTGGACAAAACTTGGGAGAAGAGTGAAAACTATTCCCATACATATATGATCCAGCACTGTCATTATTTGGCAGCTAAAAGCATATTCCCACAACACCTAGAGAGAGAAAATACACAACTGAAGTCTCCTTACATTTTGCTTACATTTCCCTTTTTTGTGTTGACATTTGTTAGTTCCATTCCTGAGACAGGTGTCCAAATGCTGGTTCTTCTCCAGCACATTTGGCCATGGTTATTCCTTGAGGATTCTGTAGGGGCTCCCTATCATAGTCCCCGGGCTTAAGAGATTCTTACCTCTTTCTCTCCCTATCTGCTTAACTCCCAAGGCTGTTTAGTCCACAGCCTTTTACTCTTGGATCCCCACCACCTGGGATGGCAAGGACACATGAGTTTAATTGTGGAATGTGACGGGGCTTAATCACTCCACTCATGGGTATGTGTTGTGGGGAGTATTACAAGTTGACTTCAGTCCTGCCACTTTCCATGGTGTCAATTCAAGTTACAGGAAACTCGTGTATTTTTTAAAATATTTTTAAAGATTTTATTTATTTATTTGACAGAGATCACAAGCAGGCAGAGAGGCAGGCAGAGAAAGGGGGAAGCAGGCTCCCTGCTGAGCAGAGAGCCCGATGTGGGGCTCGATCCCAGGACCCTGGGACCATGACCTGAGCCGAAGGCAGAGGCTTTAACCCACTGAGCCACCCAGGCGCCCCTCGTGTATTTTTCTTTTAACGATTTTATTTGAGAGCAAGAACTCACATGTGTGCATGATTTGGGAGATGGACAGAGGGAGAGGCTGACTCTCTGCTGAGTGGGAGGCCTGATGCTAATGTGGGGCTCAATTCCAGGACCCTGAGATCATGACCTGGGCCTCAGCCACTCAATTGCCCTGGCCACTTAGGCACCCTGGAAACTCATGTATCCTCAAACTAAGTGGTGGGAATGTAGGTGATTCTCCAGGCACTCACTCTTGCTTCCCTTTTTTTTTTTTTTTTAAGATTTTATTTATTTGTTTGTTATAGA
Organism: Taxidea taxus jeffersonii; assembly: GCA_003697995.1. NCBI lineage: Eukaryota > Metazoa > Chordata > Mammalia > Carnivora > Mustelidae > Taxidea > Taxidea taxus. The sequence continues at coordinate 32,125 of RCUC01162347.1, read as the reverse complement.
GAGAGAGCGAGCACAGGCAGACAGAGTGGTAGGCAGAGGGAGAAGCAGGCTCCCTGGCGAGCAAGGAGCCCAATGTGGGACTCAATCCCAGGACGCTGGGATCATGACCTGAGCTGAAGGCAGCTGCTTAACCAACTGAGCCACCCAGGCGTCCCTCTTGCTTCCCTTTTTTGATCATGCTTCTTTCTCCTTGTCTCAGGTAAATGAAGTACTAGAAGGCTCTGTAGCTTAGCAAACATCAGAAAAGAGATAATCACTATTTCCTAACTTAGTGGAAACAGGATATGTGGCACTCTCAGTCTTGCGGAAAAGTGCTAATGTCAGATCCTCCCCTGTGTGAATAGGAGAGGGACAGGATGGTTGCTACTCCACAAATTCTAACTGTTCAACTCTTCTTATTCTTTTTGGTCCTGAAACCTAAATTAGCTTGGTCTTTCTCACCACTGGGAAAGCCTGGGGAATCTGCTGCCAGAAATGCCGGTTTTTAAAAAGTTGACTCAAAGAGAAATCAGGGCCACTGATCTCAGTAGTTCTGCTATTTCTTGATGTGGGAAACAAAGGCAAATGAAAAAAAAATGAAATTTTCTTACTACTTGCAGCCCATTTACAAGTCCTTGAAACAGGCAGAGTGACATTCCTCTAGGAAATCAGCTGCCTTGACGTTAATACCTTGCTAAGGGCAAAAGGCAATCTTGGTTTAACATTATTCTGACTTCCAGCATCCTGTAAGTCTTATTTAACATATAAAAATTCCTTTGGAAACTTTATCCTTTATCTCTACCCCGCCAAGATATATGTTGGCAGTCATCTCCTAAGCATATGGTCCACTGATACACATCTGAAGGATCTCATGACTAAGGTTTTACTAGACAGTAATAAATACCCTTTTCCTAACAATGGCTAGCCCCCTCAAGGTCCTGGAAACCTTCCAAATTCCCTATAGATTTAAAATGTCCCTATCCCCCCTTAAAACTTGAAAATATATAGTCACCATCCCTCACTACCTCAGTGCTGCTCTTTCTGCCCACAGTCTTATCTCTGTCTTTTAATAAAACCACCTTTTTTGCAAGGCACCTGGGTGGCTCAGTGAGCCTCTGCTGTCGGCTCGGGTCATGATCCAAGGGTCCTGGGATCCAGCCCTGCCGTGGGCTCTCTGCTCAGCAGGGAGCCTGCTTACCCCGCCTCTCTCTGCCTGAGAGAGAGGTCTGACTCTCTGCCTACTTGTGATCACTGTCTGTCAAATAAATAAATAAAATCTTTAACAACAACAACAACACCTTTTTGCATTGAAGACATCTCAATAATTCTTTCTTAACCATTTGCTCCAAACCTCAACATTTCCTCATCATCTCTTATTTGTTCCTGATGCTCTCAGGACCTGAGGATAGTAAAGATCCCAGTCAGAACCTCATACTGGCCTGGTACATTTGCAAAACCTGCTTAGGAGAATTGACCATATCTGAGGCAAGCAGATAATGCGCTAAGAATTTTATCTCCTTCTGGATTTCTCCAGCGTCATTTGGTTACTCACCAAGGTAAAGTTTGCAGGGGGAAAGAAAAATAATTTTCCCTCTACTCCTTTAGGTGCTTGGCTGAGACACACCTGTAATAAGACAGACTAACAGAAGAAAAACAAAAGAGAAGTTTAATAACATGTATACCTCCTATATAGCTGGGAGATACCAAGGAAAACTGAGTAACTCCTGGAATGGCCATCCCCTTAAGTAACATCTCCAGCTAAAGACTAGAAGATGTTGGGGGACAGGGAAGGCCAGTTATGAGAAGTTACCCTGAAAGGCACAGTAAACAAGGGTAAGGTTGTTATTCAGAAAGAGAGAGAGAGAGAGACCTTTACAAATGGAGATTTCCCTTATAAATGTAAATTGTTCTTACAAAAGAGTAACTTTTACCTGGTTTTTAGAACTTTTCCTATCTCTGCAGCTTCTTACAAATAACCAGCTTAAGGGGTGCTTGGGTGGCTCTGTCGGTTAAGCATCTGCCTTTGGCTCAGGCCATGATACAAGGGTCCTGGGATTGAGGGCTCCTTGCTCAGTGGGAAGCCTGCTTCTCTCTCTGCTGCTCCCCCTGCTTTTGCTTTCTTTCTCTGATAAATAAATAAAATCTTAGAAACAAAACAAAACAACAACAAAAAAACCCAGCTGGAGATAATAATCCTTAAGCCGAAAAGCCATATTTTGGGGTGACATATTTGCTCCCCTCCATTTGCATCTTTGAGATTTGAGTCTCCTTGTGTTGTCAAGGGGCATGTTGTTGACAGTTTGCCCTAAATCCAATGGTTGTATAGGGCATTGATTTGGACAGTGACTTTTCAAAGAAACAACATAATTCAGGAAGCCAAGAAACAACAGCACTTCAGAATTCCAGGGCACCAGCAGAATGGTTATTACTTAAGCCACCATTAATAGGGATGGCAGATATACTAAGGAGCCTAGCTACTGCTGGGATAGCTGGGGTGGATATGGTTTCCAGACTCCTCTTTGTGGTGTGGGAAGGAAAAATTTTCCTCTACCTTGTTTGGGTTCCTGGCTGGGTCTGAAAATTAAACTGATAAAGACAGAGTAACAGGAGAAAAGGATATAAATTGATTTAATACAAGTTTTATGTGACATGATAACTTACATAAGGAAATAAAGACCTGAAGAAACAGACCTCCAGCTGTAGGGAAGGCACTTTTCTCAGGGGGATTTTATTATCAGTTTCAGGGAAGAAGGGCAAGGGAAGGAGATCAAAAAGACCTTCCTGCTCCGGCTGTTTTCCCAGACTCCTTCAGCATAAAATGTTCACTGTGCCAAGGTGTCATTTTTGGGATAGTGTGTCCTGAATCCCATCAGTGGTTTAGAGCTTCCCTAATGCCATTACCATGCAACTCTTTCAATGAAGGCAGGTCACAGGAAGAGACTAATGCAAATTTTTGAAAAAAATTTTATTTATTTATCTGAGAGAGCGAGAGCACAAGCAGGAGGAGGGCCAGAGGGAAAGAGAGAAGCAGATTCCTCTGCTGAGCAGGAAGCCTGATGGGGGCTCTATCCCAGTACCCGGGGATCATGACCTGAGCCGAAGGCAGATGCTTAACCCACTGAGCCACCCAGGTGCCCCAAGTAATGCAAATTTATAAAAAGACTGAAGAAAATTAAAAATGCAAGATTAGGGGCACCTGGGTGGCTCAGTGGGTTAAAGCCTCTGCCTTCGGCTCGGGTCATGATCCTGGGGTCCTGGGATTCAGCCCCACATCAGGCTCTCAGCTCCATGGGGAGCCTGCTTCCCCCTTTCTCTCTGCCTGCCTCTCTGCCTACTTGTGATCTCTGTCATATAAATAAATAAAATCTTTTAAAAAATGCAAGATTGAAAGTTAAAATATTAAGAAGAGGGGGCACCTCACTGACTCAGTAGAGCATGTGACTCTTGATATTGGGGTTATGAGCTCAAGCCCCATGTTGGGTATAGACCTTATTTTTAAAAAATTGAAAAATTATTAAAAATATTAAGAACAGAACTTTATTTTTATTTATTTATTAAAAAGATTTTATTTATTTATTTGACAGACAGAGATCACAAGTAGGCAGAGAGGCAGGCAGAGAGAGGAAGGGAGAAGCAGACTCCCCGCTGAGCAGAGAGCCTGACGCTGGGCTCAATCCCAGGACCCTGGGATCATGACCTGAGCCGAAGGCAGAGGCTTTAAACCACTGAGCCACCCAGGTGTCCCAAAAACAGAACTTTAAAAGTGAAGTAGTAATACAATCTTTAAAATGAAGCAACTCTACTTCTGTTTCAAGATAGCCATTGAGCTCATTCTTTTTTCCTTCATGATATAGAAGCACAAGGCCAAATGTCTGTGCACCCAATACATAATGTGGAGGGAAAATAGGATGTCAGGAGTTCATAGCATATGTCTTATTCAGCTGGACAAGGATGACTCCCAGTTCTGCAGTGTGTGAATTTCTTGGTCAGTCTGTCTGGATGCTCCAGCTCTGTTCTCCAGAAGATTTTTCCTCATCCTCCACAGGTGATGTGGCTTCATGGTCAAAGGGTTGAGCTATCACAGGCCTTTTTTGTCCCAGAGACTTAATTCTGGATGGCTTTGAGATCTATCAGTTTGCTGGACAGAAGGTGTGCACTGTTGACTGTGTTTCTATTCTGAACACTACTGCTTTGCTTCTTCATTTCTTTTCTAAGATTTTATTTATTTATTTGACAGATAGAGATCACAAGTAGGCAGAGAGAGCGGAGGAAGCAGGCTCCCCGCTGAGCAGAGAGCCAGACATGGGGCTGGATCCCAGGACCCTGGGATCATGACCTGAGCGGAAGGCAGAGGCTTTAGCCCACTGAGCCACCCAGGCGCCCCTGCTTCTTCATTTCTAAAGGACAGACTGGGAGCAGTGTTTTTCAACTATTGGACACGAGCAATTAGTGAGGTGTGAAGTCAATCTAAAGAGTTGCCACTAGCAATTAAAAAAGAAAGAAAAAAAGAACAGAGTAGGGGTGCCTGGGGCCGGCTCAGTGGTAGAGCGTGCAACTCTTGATCTTGGGGTCCTGGGTTCAAGCCCCACGTTGGGCTAAGAAAAACAGAAAAGAATAAAATCTATCAAGCGCATTGCACATAGCAGAGATAAGTGTTGTTTGTTAATTCTTTTGCATGTTATAAATATATTTGAATATGCGTACTGGTTTGCAGTGCAAAAGTATATGGGTTACTGAAAATCACTGCAGATCTCATTTTCTAAAAGCACTCTTTTGAAGAGGCCTGATGAAAAGATATCCATAACTAAAGTGAGGATAACAAGTAATTCAGACAGAGGTAGAGTTTTTTAAAAATTGAGGTATTGGGATAATTACTCCTATTTTCTCTTTTGTTTTGGGCATCAAAACAAAGCTTGTAGATACTTTTGCAATGAAATTGAGAAATTAGTGCCCTCTTCTGTTCTTCCATAACACTGAACACATATCTATTTTAGCACTTGTCCCATTACATTATAATTATTTATCTGTCTTCTCTCTTTTCTGAAGTAGAATAGCTCGTATAAAGTAAAAAGAATTTACTTTATAAATTTTGGAGCATTTCTGCTTTCTCCACAGCATTACCCAGTTTCTTGCTCATTGGGAACTCTATAAATATTTGTTAAATAAAGGAATGAAATAAAGAATGAAGTAGACTGGGGTGCCTGGCTGACTCAGTTGGTAGAGCATGCGACTTGATCTCAGGGTTGTAGGTTCAAGCCCCAGGTTGGGTGTAGAGATTACTTAAAAGAAAAAAGAAAAAGAAAAAAGAATGAAGTGAGCCATTCCTGTTGCCTACTTATTTTGACCAGAACCTATTTTTCCAGTCTGATTTTCCTCTGTACATCTTATGATCCTACACTGTGAAAATTAATTTGCCTTTAGTGTTCTGAAAAACATTTAAAAAATTTGTCAGATTTGAAAATGATACTGATTTTGGGCAAACCAAGCCCCCTAGTTACATATTTAGCATAATATTTAAACAAATGAAACAAAAGCTAACATATGGTTTTTAAAATGCAGTTTTTGCTTTTACTATGTTTGTGTGGACAAACCTAAACATTTGTCTTCTGGTAAAAAAAAAGAAAAACAGTGTTAGTAATAAGAAAAGGTGTACCATATTAGGATTCCAAATAGTACAGAAATAAGAGAATTTTCCTTATGGTGTAAGTTGCCTTCTCAGCTTTCAAAGCTTTAGAAATTGCATTCTGGCTTACTGGTTTTTTCATTTTTCTCTTCACAGTACAATTTCTCATTTGTGAACTTTTGTTCAATGTCTATAATAATGATTGCTGTATATGACTGATCCACAATTGGATAGATTATGAAGATACATTTTTCTCTTAATTATATTATGGGATTCTGCAGGAGTTTTTTTTTTTTTCTGATATACATGCTTTATTCTCTGCAGGAATTTTTAAACAGTACAATATATTGCATAATGAAAATGCGTAATCCAAAGTTTTCTGGGCCCAAAAAAGTACTTCAGTTATGTTGGTCCTGCCCAGTAGGCTTTGACCATCTTGCAAGTTGTAGATACTGGCTCTGTGGGAGGTCTTTCTGGAAACAAAACTCACAAAGTTGAGTTGTGAAGCTCTTAGAAGGAAGGAAAGGGAGCTCTGTCCTCTGACACTATTGTTGCCTCTAGAATACTTTATTCCCTGCCCCACCCCCCACCACCAGGAGAAAACAATGAAACAAATTGCAGGAAAAGAGAAAACAGAGTAAGCTCACTTTAATTAAGCATGCTTTCTGCCTTTTAAAAAGTACTCATTCTGGGGTGCCTGGCTAGCTCTTGGGAACAGCATGCGACTCTTGATCTCGGGGTTGTGATTGTGAGTCCCACTTTGGGTATAGAGATTACTAAAAAAAAAAAAAATGCACTTAAAAGAAGTATTCATTTTGTGGTGGGAACTGAACATCTTTTAAGAAGTATAACTGGGTTATAAGGAAATCTTAATTGAATTGAAGGACTTCACCTAGACAGGCACAATTCTATTTTGTCTTCACCCAGCCTTGAGAGGCTAGATTATTTTGCAGAATTCTGGTATTTAGTCCACGCTCTTGTTTGAGTTTGACAATTTAACCTGTATCTCCTTATTTGTACGGTGAAAAGTGCATTTGCTTGTAATGTATGTATTTTTTTTTAAGATTTTATTTATTTATTTGACAGACAGAGATCACAGGTAGGCATAGAAGCAGGCAGAGAGAGAGGAGGAAGCAGGCTCCCTGCTGAGCAGAGAGGCAGAGGCTTTAACCCATTGAGCCACCCAGCCGCCCCAATGTAGGTATTCTTTTTACGATTTTTATTTTTAAGTAATCTCTACACCCAGTGTGGGGCTTGAACCTACAGCCCTGATATCAAAACCCACATGTTCTACTGACTGAGCCGGCCAGGCGCCCCTGCTTGTAATATTTTTGATATTTCCATATAGAAAGGGGAAACAATTATATAGGCTTGTTCTAGAAAAAATATGAATAGCCCACTTAAAAATGGGGCGCTTTGGGGCACCTGGATGTCTTAGTTAAGTGGCAGACTCTTGATTTTTGCTTAGGTCATGGTCTCGGGGTTCTGGGATAAAGCCTCATATTGGGCTCCCCGATTGACTGGGAGTCGGCTTCAGGATTTTCTCTTTCCCTCTGCATGACACCCCTCCACCCGCTCGTTCTTGTGCTCTCTCTATATGAAATGAATAAATCTTTAAAAAAATGTAACACTTAAAAATGTTATTGTCTAGGGGCGCCTGGGTGGCTCAGTGGGTTGAAGCCTCTGCCTTCGGCTCAGGTCATGACCCCAGGGTCCTGGGATCGGGCCCCACGTCGGGCTCTCTGCTCAGCGGGGAGTCTGCTTCTCCCTCTCTCTGCCTGCCTCTCTGCCTACTTGTGATCTCTCTCTCTGTGTCAAGGAAATAAATAAAATCTAAAAAAAAAAAAAAATGTTATTGTCTATTGGCGAAGGGTTTAGCGTTAACCTTTTTTTCCTCTGTACTCCAAATACATTTCAACATGTAGACTTTGCTAGCATTTAAAATCTTTAAATAGGTTACCCATTTAATAGTACCTATAATAATAGTAACTTTTTTACTAAGCAATCTCTACTGCTATTGTGGTGCTCCAACTCACAACCCCAAGATCAAGAGTTGCATGCTCCACCAACTGAAACAGCCAGGAACCCCTAAAAAACTGATATTTTTGAGAACTCATTTTGTGCTAGGCATTTTACTAAGAGCTTCACATATAGTAGTCTTATTTAATTTAGTTGTTTTGTAGGCATGCATTCCTTCCATTAACTAAGAGTCCAGCACTGAGAAAAAGTGTTAATTTATGAAATCAAGTACTTCAGGGGCACCTGGATGGCTCAGTTGGTTAAGCATCTGCCTTTGACTCGGGTCATGATTCTAGGGTCCTGAAATCAAGTCCTGTATCTGGCTCCTTTCTTAGCAGGAAGCCTGCTTCTCCCTCTGCCTACTGCCCCCCCCATCCCCCGCTTGTGCTCTCTTCCTCTCTGACAAATAAATAAAATTAAAAAAAAAAAACAAACTATTTCTGTGAATTCATCACATTCCTAATAGATAAAATATTATCAAAATAATAATTGTTGAAACTGGGTGACCAATATGTAGGGCTTCATTATACTATTTTACTTTTGTTTACCTATGAAAATTTCTGTGATAAAAAGTGAAAAACACAAATAGGAAGCAACTCTTCCCAAGATCAGCCGTCCTGCTTTTATGTTCTTTTCTCTCTGTTTCCAGCTTAGCATGACAGTTCCCTACATATGGGGATGAATTTTTCTGTAGCTGGGGAGGGAAAGATTGGTGGCATTTATACCGTGACACCCCTCCCCCATTCTTCCTAATGAACACTGGAAATTTCTTTTCTCATTTTTTTTTGAAACCTCTGTCATACACATAGGAATCTATACAAAGGTGTTAATGGCTTTCTTTGGTGGCAGGTTCAGGAGATGGCACAGTTGGGGACCTTTGCTCTTTTTATCTACCAGAATCCCTTCCTACCCTCATTTGGGAGGAGCAGCTTCCTTCCTATGGGGACCAAATCCTTCCTGACTCCTTATAGTTCTGGTGGGACTGCTACTCAAATTACCCCACCTCTTGTCTACAGGACTGGGTGTATAGTCAGAGACCGGATATACATATACTCTACTTGTTATTGACCACATTAATTGACCTATGGATGAACACATGACTTGAAGCAGGCCAATTAGGATCCTTTCCTACAATCTTATTTACAGATTAAATAAAAATAAAAATAAAATAAAATAAAAGCCTCTCTTTTCCCTGGGATTGCTAGCTGAGGTCATGGAGTTGTCCCTGGTAATGTTTTCTCCACCCACCGGCCTATAGAAGAAGCTCATATGTAATAGGAAAGAATAAGGTTTAAACATTGAAAACAGGGAGAGAAAGAGTAGGATCAAAAGAGAATGAATGTGGAAAAGAAATGATGATTCTAAATTCCTGGATCCTGTCATTCCTGAAGCCTCTATCCTTTCCTCCATTGTAAGGTGGGAGTCAGTACTGGCTCCTTTCCTCCAATTAGTGTGAGTTGGGGTTTTGTTATTTGTATCTAAAAGTAAGGTCATGAGGAGAGCTACTGCTCTGTACTTCAGGAGTATTATCTGAATTCCAGCTAAGAATTACCATCTAGCATAGTGTCTGGTACATGGCAAGCACTCAAGAAAGCTGTGTTGGAAGACCTCCAGCTCATCCTTGATAATTGCTAAGCTCTTTGGTTCTTGTGATTTTTTTGGTGCCTTGATTAAAATAGAGATAATATTCATCTCCTTCACTTTCTTGCTTTCTGAATATAACTTGAAGATTATTGCTGATTAAATTCAAGTATCTCAAATATGGCTATTTTTGCAAACGAAAGCACTATTTTTGCATAGCTAGAAAAATTGACTTTCCTAGTGCAGTTTTCTAAGAAACCCTTTCTGATGTGCAGCATGGCAGGCCCACCTCAAAGCACATCAATCATCTTCCCAGCTATCAGGCACCTTTTACAGGATTTTCTGTGATCTCAGTGTCAGTGCACATTCTGTATCAAGGCAGAGGTGATATGTGGAAATCTGGCAGCTACTTAGAAGGGAGTCCAGGCAGTGCTGTGCCAGTATAATTAATGGGAATCATCGCTCTGGAAGCCCGAGGAGAGTGGGGGTGGGGAGGGATGTCTTTCACCAGTAAATGGCATTTAAGAAAAATCGGTGCTTTCATAGCCCTTTTGCTGCACAGAGGAGGTTAAGTCAAAGGACTGCTGTGAAGGGCTTTCTGTAACTCGCTGCACAGAGAGGTCCCCGTGTACAGAGAAGTAAGGAAGATTCAACCCCAGACTTTTCAGCAGGGCTGATTTCAACCTTGAATTGAGCTAGCAGCAGGAGTCCCTTATGCTGGGAAAAGGGGTAACTCCTTACAGAAAGATTGTAGTTTAGGTGACCAAGAGACCCTGCAAAAAAGGTACTACTATATAGGACTTTTGTTTTACCTGCCCAGAGAAGTGTGAATTTAGATCCCAGTTTTTTCTGATTCCCTTGTAGGCTGTGAAGGAAGGGGGTGTTATTTGTTTTGTTTTTCTATTGACTATTCGGTAACCATGGAAGGGTTTGTGTAACCTAGAGAGGCTGTTTACTACCCACTGTCTAATCCCTTTGTTATCATTCCCTGTGTTTGTCACCAGCGGGGGTGGGGGGGTCGGGGTGGTGGTGGTGGAATAGTTCTGTCTGGCTTCTAAACACTGAGCAATGTAACAATATTTTCCTGGTTTTAGTTAGTGATTTTTCTCTGATTAATGGAGTTTAAAAAAAAAAGCTCAGAGGGAAAAGGTACCTTAAAAGATTTATGGATCTCTCCATAAGTCCTAAACACTTAAGCACATGATTAAGTATGATTCACGAAAAGGGAGGGAGAAAGGCCGGGAGATGGGGTTTTAGCTGTTATCTGTAATGCTTTATTTAAAGAAGAAGGAGTAGGAAGCAGAGATATTATATGGGCATTTGCTTTGATTTCCATAGGTCTGAAATAGCGCATAGTGGAAAAGTTTTGAAGTTCATACAGTTATGGAAATTGATTAAGACTTTAAAAATCAAGACTGCATTACAAACCAAGTGCTCTTATTGTGAACTTTGTGTCTGAGCTTATTTTAACCCTCTGCATCTGTGGTTTTTCAGGTATAAGACAAACTCAGGAGCTTTAGAGTGGGTAACTTATGTGGTTGTGTGATCGGTTGTCTTGGTAGGTGGGTGTGTCTCTCTTATTCTCTCTTTTTGGCCTTCCTATTTACCATGGAGATTACCAGCAAAACAAGGCTCTAAAAAACATATGTTTGGATGCAAAGCAAGAAGCAGTTTGAGGATAGAAGAGCAATTACCTGTTTAATTTCTTATACACTGAGAATTTTTGTCCTGGCATGTTAAAAAAAAATTAGGGAGCTTGCTTTCTTTGGAGCCGAAAGACCTTATATATATATATATTTTTTTCCCAAATTGAATTTTTCCTGGTACCCTGGCATGAAGAAATTCAAGTGACTATTTTGGTGGCTTTTTGTTGTTGTTGTTGTTGAGAGTCCAGGATTGCTTTCAGGATAAAGTTTCTTCTTGCCCATGGTGCTTTGCTGTGACATTGTAATTGCCTCTGTTGAACTGAATAATACAAATGGGTTGTTTCTATGGTATCGGCTAAGTGGGATGAAAAAAGGTGAAACCCTAGATCTTGCGCTGAGAGGTCACGGTTCTACCACCCCCCACACTAACTGTCCGTCAAAGCGGACCGGCAGCACGGCCCCGCTCTCCCAGCTCGAGCACTCATTTGTAACTTCCTGAGCAAATTCACGCATGAGAAAGAAAATGACTTTAGTTTATGTTGTCACTAAGCCCAGAAAATCCCTGCCAACCCTATGCTGCCAGCTTTTCTAGGACCTTCTTATTGGTGGAGAATTTTGAACTGAAGGTGAGTGAGGAGCAGAGTCTCGAAGTCCCTCCCAACCAGGCTTTGAACTAACAATAGGGCAGGTTGAATGAAGGCTGATAAATGCAAATCCTGGAATCTTGAGACCGGATCGCGCCGTGGCTGCCGAGGCCAGCGGTTGTCAGCCTTCCAGCAGCCGCACCAACCTGGTCAGTCACCATGTCTGTGCGCACCGTAGATTTCATCGTTTCCTCGCTATTTGAGTGCCTACTGTGTGCAGGCTTTCCTCCCCCGTGGCTGTGCTCTTACTCACCGCATTTTCGCTGCTGGAGTCTGCCAGCCATTAAATTAATTTGATTGAATAATTGACCCGTTAACGTGTAGGAGAAGCATCTGGAAGAAGAAACGGTGGCGGGGGGCGGGGAATAAGAGCGTTACCTACACTCCCTTCTTCCACAGTCTAAGCTGCACTTTGCTTGAGGCAGATCTCTTTGATTATAACGGCATAATAAGTGCTATTTTCTTAGAGGTGACCCAAGATGGACGGTTCGCGATTTTCATTAAGTTTTTTTGTTTTTACTTTAGTGCAAGCTGCAAACGGTTCCATTCTCTGCTCTCTCACTTCCAACTTTGTTTCTCCAAACTCCTTTATCCTACAACCACCGAGGCTCTTGCGAACACCGCCTAAAACTGAGGATCAAGGAGGGTCCCTGGGTTTGGGAATCTTTGAAAGCTACGCAGGAGAAAGGAAGACTTTATTCTCAGAACTTCTGGCTTTTGCTTGCCAGAGAGCCTCGCAAGAGCGCGTGGACCCAGGGGTCCAGGTCCAGCCTTCGGCCCCCTACCCCTGGCGGGCTGGGGCCCTTGGAGGCGGTGGGAGCTCCAGTCCACTCTCTCCAGCTCCAGTTCCTGATTTCCTCGGGAGCTGCGGGGCTGGGAGGGAGGGGGCTCCAGTGTGAGCGTAAGGATTTGAATGAGAAAGCAGGTTGTGGCGGCGGCGCCCCGCTCTAGCTAGCGCGTCTCTGAGGCTTCTGCTGGCTGTGGCGAGAAGTGCGCTTCTGGGGGGCTTTTCTGTCCCTCGACAGGATTTTGACTTGGGAGTCACAAGGGCCCGCAGCTCATCACCCCAGCACTTTGGAGGTTGCTCCCGTGCCAAGGACTCCCAGGAATCCGTCAACTGCTGAACACTCAAAGTTGAGCAGGTCAGTGCTTTGAGGGGGAACTAGGCGGAACGAGAAAGAGGACTGGTAGACCAGACCAGGTGTGCCAAAGAGCAGGTGGCCCGGGTTCCTCTCCAGTCCCGGCCGGGACACGCTCTTTAGGACCGTGTGAGTATTGTTGTGCGTGGGGATCCTCCAAACCCCCTGCGCGGAGAAGTGGTCCACCGCGGGTCTTGTGTGTGTGTGTGTGGGGGGGGGCTGTCTCGTAATTCAGAAGATGTGAGTATGCGTGTGCCCGCACCAGAATTTACTTCTCTAGTCGCCCGTGGTGGTGAGTGGGGTTTGCCCGTTGGAGGGTGAAGCTTTGCTGCAGGATGCTTCACCCACACGCACGCTCCCAGGAATCCGTCTCTGACCTCCCGACAGCTCCGAGAGCAGGTCCGCGTTTCCCAGCAAGGGGAGTGCGGTGTCCATTACACTTGGGGAGTCTCACGGCCCTTTGCACTCCCTGACCCCACTCAGGACCCTCTCGGAGAAGACCGGGTACGCTCAGCACCAGGAGGATTTACTCCATTACCCTTTCCTGGAATAAACGAGAGCACCAGAGCGACGCCGCGCGGGGCGGTGGGGGCAAGTCCCGGCCTCGCGGCGTCGCCCTCCGCGCCTGCGCGGGGTTCCCATGGCGACGGCGCCGCGAGTCCGAGATGCCACCCGGCTCGCCCCTAAGCCCAGTCCCCTGTTGAGCGTCGGGGCGGGCCCCCCTCTCTCCTTCTTTTCTTTGTTGTTTGTAACTCGGGGTGAGTTTAAGATCTCATTTTTACGTTAGCAGTTCAGTATTAAAACAATAACCAAGTAAACGGAAATAGAAGACTGTCCCCCAAACCCCCCGGTGTTTCACATTACCATTTTGATCTCAGACGGAAGAAAATGGTGAGAAATTGCTTATTGGGGCAGTCACTGATACCTTACCAACATTGAATAAAATATATTTCCTTGGAGGTGAGATATTTTTTGAAAATTCAGTCAGGTGCTTGCTCTTGAGTAATAAGGTTACAGACTTGTGCCCCCTTTTGTGCAAGTGATGAGTGGGATGAGTGCAAACCCCAGCACCTGTGTCCTCCTTATGGCACGTTTATGAAAAGAGATGAGCTCCAAAATGGACCAAAGTAAAATGCCAGTGAAAAGAAACAAAGGCTTTCCCAGAAGGGGTGATTGTTTTTCCCTGCTGCCCCTCAGTTTTGGTCACTTCTGGGGTTAATCTTCTGCAGAGAATGTTTCAAGAAGTCTTGATGGGAACCGGTCAGATTTCTCAAGCCTCTTGTTAAACATGTCATTTTCCTTTTGAAATTGTGAGTCTCGACTGCTCTGCCCCTTTTAAGAAATCCCATTTGTTTACACACAGGTTAGCATTTGGCAAGAGTACACATCTTAAGGGTTATGTAGAGGGAACTGCATTTTGTTGCTTATTTTTCTAAGGCTGCATCAGTATTTGGCAGCAGGATTAATATGCCTAGTTGCTATTAAAGAAATACTGGTTAATATCAACATAACTAATCAAAGTTTAAAATGTAGTTACTCTTTCTGGAATAAAGTGTGGCATAAAAATACCTTAGATGAAGTACTAGGGCTACTGTCTCAGAGTCCTCTCCTTTTAAACAATTTGCCTTCAAGAGTTGCAAATATTTGTGAGTGGTACGAGTTTTCGGAGAATATCCTTCCACTATCAGCAAATGAATCAATGTAATATTCTCAGATGATTAGGAAATAACATGCTGTTAAAGTTACCTCTCCCATCCCATTCATTATAAGTGCCTAAGACGTGATACAGCCCATCGAATGCAAGTGTTAAAAAATGTCCAATTGAGTTTTCCCCTATTTCTCACAATTAAAAAAATAGAAAAACTCTCAATTTTCAGGTTCAGATACTTTGTGACCTTATTTGGCGGTTTGTAACTGGCTCCAATTCCCTAATGCTCAGTGACATGTGTTTCTGCTGGTTCCAGGAGGTAAACTGCAGTTTAGCAGATCACGGGATAATGAGATTGCGAGTTCTTGGGGGAAGGCTGGGGAAAGGCTATGAGAAGGAGACAAAGGGAGGGAAGGTTGATGGGCAGAGCCAGAATTTATAGCTTCACCAGATTCTGCATAAAAGCTGTGAAAGTCCTTGCTTCTGTCTTCTAGATATATTTTCTCACATCATCAGTATCAATTAAACTTACTTTTAGAATCAGTCTTCTAAATAATTGGAAGGATAGAATTATAAAAATAGAATATTATAATGGTGTTTTATGTTAGTGTGCCACAATGTAATATACTCGAAAAACTCTTAATTAAATGTTTCCTATGTAATTTATTCATTTAGTCCATGAACATTTTTTGAAAACTATATAAGGCAGGATAATCATTCCAGGGTCCTGCCATCAGTAAAGTCAGAGTTGAATTCTGAAATCATTCTAATGCTGTTTCAGGTTTTCAGAGTAGATACTTAACTGTACCCTTAAGGAGAACAGTTGATTTAGTGTTGAGCGATCCTACATCTAGATTCAGAAACAAATGCTTACACTTTGATTTAAAAAATATCCTGAACACTATTTTTGAGTATTTTTAGAAAAAAATGATATATAGTAAGAAGCATTGTGAGCACTTTTTTCTTTTTTCCACATTTTTGTAGTGCAGACTGGGCCCTAAAACTTGCTGTCTTCATGAGTACAGCACCGTGTTTGGGAGGAACAGAAAAACCCTGTAATTCTCAGATTTCTTAGATGAAGATAAGGTGAGTGATTCAGTAGCCCTTTGTTCTGACTCCATGTTTTGTGACATCATAAACCTCCTGCAGCTCCCTCCCAAGAATAATGTTGGTCTGCACGCTTGAAGGATCATAACTATTATTTCTCTGAGAAAAAAAAAATGTAAAATTGTAATAGAAGGATGAAAGGAATACAGTAGGGCATTTACAAATTTTAACTTTGGAGCTGCCACACTTCTAGGCATCTTTAGTGAATTTAGACTCTACTGAAATCCATTAGAGCTATGTCACTTCCCCTGGCATAATACTGACCCAGGTTGACAAAGTCTTCCTCTTTCGTAGAACACAGAAGTGTAGGGAAGCGGTAGTCTCCTCTTTTTTCCACCACCTCATGGGTTTGACAACAATCATCAGCTCCGAGAATCTTGCTGAAGAGCATGCCCATTTGGTTATTGGTCTTTGTTCAGGAAAATCAGACTCAGCTGTGAAGTGTGGCCCAAGTGGTGCAGAACTCATTACTTTGAACAATGCCTCCTCTGCCTGGGAAGCATGTTTTCTCTTCTCACTCATAGGGTCTTATTCCAGGCTGGCTGCGCTCACAAGGAAAATCATTTAGACACAGTTCAGTGGACACTCACTCACATCTCTTTGACACCCGTGACCATTTTTGTTTAAGGAGAAATTGAGGACTGCTGTTGGTAGGGTGTGCTGAATTAGAAGTGCGTTTTAAGAAGCCCATGAAGAAGTTTACACAGCTTTGTCTTATTATCATCGCGGTCTCTTGTCTTCTGCGCTTCAAAGTAGGAGAGGACAGGATGGGTGCAGAGGGGACAACCAAGAGAACTTTTATAGCAAAGTTGAAAACATTCTCACCAGTCCTGCATTTTGGATGCACTAAGTTAAGCACCTAGGCCTCATCATAGTCGTAAAATTACGGAGCCACATTTCTGATTTCTAATGATCCCGCTGTTGTGGGAAATCCAGGGCAGGCTCCTATGAAATCCTTGCTGTAGACTTGAAATTAGTATAGTTGTAGAGATAAAATGGTCAACAGCCTTGTCATATGATTTAATCCAATTTCATTGCATGACATTGAGAGTGGGCACCTTCTGATTATATATTTGGTTATATACATGTGTATTTCTTACAAACACATGGTTTCCATATATGCAAAAGTCTTTTTTCACTATCTGTTTTGGCCTGAGGAGTTCTGGCATCATTATGATTTAACATAATGGAGAACAGTTTTTCTGCTTATTTATTTAGTAAGTATCTTAAGGAGTTCTGGAAGAAAAGGAGAAAATGAACATTAATATGTTCCAACCATGTGCCTAGACATTTATTGTCTCTTTAAAGCCCACAGTAATCAAGAGGCAGGAATTCTCTCATGTCACTGATGAGGCTCACAGAGGTTTTTTGTAGCCCATGATCTAAGCCAGCATGGAACCAACTTGGAATCAGGTCTTTCTGCCTGCCCATTCTATCATATCATGTTGCCACTCAGGAAACAGACTAAATTTACAAAAAAATACAGAGTTGGTTTTCTTTTCAGACTCACAATTCTATCCAAAGTACAGATAGCTAGAAATGTTTCAGATTGGCTTTTTGGTGAGTGGAGAATCTGCGTTCACTGTATAGAGTTGAGAAGGTTATAAATTCAGGCCTGGTTCCAGAAAAACCATCAAGACTTTGTTTATAAACTGTGTTGGCTATTTGTTTAGAAGTGAGTGCTGTTTAGGTTCCCTTCTGCAGAGGCTTTTCCACATCAAAGTGGCCCACTTATTTATCACTTTGGGATTGTTGTCAAATTGTGGTGGGTCTAAGAAGACCCCTTGTGATTTTACTGTGTGTTTTCTGGCATCCCAAGACTTCGATATTGTCTTTATCGTATATAACCTTTGTCCACCTGTTTTTTTGAAATAGTATTGAGAGACTGACTGCCGGAATGAACCAGAGGATGTCTTCCAAATTAGAGATCACAATTATCTTGGATGGTTGCTAAAAATTTGTAAACTTAGGCTGGCGTTTTGGTGCTCCTAAGGTAGTTCTGCTTTATTGTTGGGAAATTGAGACTGGGTTATACTGGCTGGTTTTAGATTTGTAATATTTTTGAGCTGGTTTATCCATGCAGAAACTGAAGTTTAGGAATGTCCACGCTCACGCAGCTGAGTTGGGACTTGAGCCTGGACATTGCCAGCAGACATCTGGTCTAGTGTTCTTAGTAGCAAACCGTGCTGTAAGAGCACACCTCATCCTGGGCCTTCTTTGCTCCCTATGATTGATACTAGCTGGAAAGAGAAGCTTCAGAAAATGGATGTTGGACTCCTTTGGAAATCAGTCTAGGCTTCAGGTACCACACAGGATCCTGGAGGGTTGTCTGGGTTTCTCTCTTCTTGAGTATCTATGGCTTACCCTATTTGCAGCCTCTTTTCTCTATGGCTGGTTCTTCTGTGCTTCACAAGGGACTTCTGTACTTGGCCATTCAGGTGCCAATGAACAATCAATTCCCACGGAAAGGCAGAAGAATCTAGTTTAGTGCTGGCATATGTAGGTTACTGATTAACCTATCTGAGGCAATCCTGATTTCTTTTCATCTGCCTTCACTTCCTTGTTGCTAATCCACAAGAACCAAACATTCAAATTTAGCTTCCTACTTCCTTTTTCCCTCCCTCTTCAGTTTCATTGAAGGTGCCTCTGGACTGGATGGTAGAACAGGTCTCCATGGGGTGTTAATGTTCCCTCTGCAAAATTACCCTTGGTGGGAACTTTGAAGATCTATACCGTTTTTTTCAGGAATCAGAATACTGGAGCAGAAATTCAGTGAGTTGATTTGTCATGTAATTGTATGCAATTTTGTTCTCTAGATCATTTTTTAAAAAAGATTTTATTTATTTATTTGAGAGGGAGCACAAGCAGAGGGAGAAGCAGGCTCCTTGCTGAGCAGGGAGTCTGAGGTGGCGCTCCATCCAGATCAGGACCCCAGCCCAAGGTAGATGTTTAAGATGTTTAACCGACTGAGCCATGCAGGTGCCCCCTTTTTTTTCTTCCTAACAACTATTTCTTAACTTTGATATGGGAGATATTGAAAAGAAACTTATCTTTTTAAATTTTTTATTTTTTAAAGATGTTATTTATTTATAAACTGTCAGACAGAGAGAGCACAGGCAGCAGAGTGGCAGGCAGAGGCAGAGAGAGAAGCAGGCTCCCTGCTGAGCAAGGAGACAGATGCGGGTCTTGATCCCAGTACCCTGGGATCATGACCTGGGCTGAAGGCAGCAGCTTAACCGACTGAGCCACCCAGGCATTCCAAAACTTATCTTTTTAAAAGAGATTTCTTTATAGAAAAGGTAATGTGTTCATATAAGGAATTAAAATTATGTAGAGATCCCTTGATTTTTTTTTTTAAGGTTTTTAAAAAATTTATTTGACAGAGACACAAGAGTTGGTTCCATACAACCATTTGTGTAAAAGAATAGGAAAGGAAAGGTTGAGAAAAAAAAAAAAAAGATTGGGGAGGGTTTCCTTGTATGCATATAGAATATCTCTGGAAGAATATATAAGAAACTAATAATGTTGGCTGCTGGGAGACAGATATGAGGTAAACTATTTATTGTATACCCTTTTGTGCCTTTTGAATTTTGAGACTTAAACTTAACTAAAAGTAAAAAAAGAAAGGACACTTAGGTTTCAATAATAAAGAAATAAGTAATCACATCTTGACTCCTAAGTTGTAGAAGTAGGAGACTGGGATGAAATTTTAAAGAAAAACAATGTTCTTAACTATCATTTTTTAAAAATTCCAGTATAATTAGCAATAGTAATTTCAGGTGTATAATGTAGTGAATCAACAGTTCTGTCCGTTACTCAGTGCTCATCCTGATAAGTGTACTCTAAATCCCCTTCACCTAGTTCACTCATCCCCCCACCTACCTGTCTTCTGGTAACCACTAGTTTATTCTCTTTACTTAAGAGTCTGCTTTTCAGTTTGTCTTTTTTCCTTTTCTTTGTTGTTTGTTTTGTTTCTTAAATTCTATGTATGAGTAAAATCATATGGTATTTGTGTTTCTTTGACTTTTTTCACTTAGCATTATGCCCTAGATCCATCCACGTTGGTGCAAATGGCAAGATTCATTCTTTTTTATGGGAGAGTAATATTCCATTGTGTGTATAGATACAACATCTTCTTTATGGGTTGTTTCTATAATTTGGCTTTTGTAAATAATGCTGCAATAAACACAGCGGTGCGTGTATATTTTCAAATTTGTGTTTTCGTATTCTTTGTGTAAATACCCAGTAGCGGAAGTACTGGATCATATGGTAATTCTGTTTGTAATCTTTTGAGGAATCTCCATTCTGTTTTCTACATTGGCTGTGCTGGTTGCATTCCCGCCAGTATTATAAGAGTTTCTTTTTCTCTACATCCTTGCCAACGCTTGTCATTTCTTATGTTTTTGATTTTAGCCATTCTGATGTGTGATGTGATACCTCGTGGTTTTGATTTGTATTCTTTCTATCTTTTTAAATCTCACCAAAGTTTACATTTAGTATTTTTTTTTTCATTTAGTATTTTTTTTTAAAGATTTTGTTTTATTTAACAGAGAAAGACAGCGAGAGGGAATGCAAGCAGGGGTTGTGGGAGAGGGAGAAGCAGGCTTCCCGCTGAGCAGGGAGCCCAATGCGGGGCTCCATCCCAGGATCCCCGGATCATGACCTGAGCCAAAGGCAGACGCTTACCAACTGAGCCACGCAGCCTCCCTAGTATTTTTTTTTTAAGTATTTTATTTATTTATTTGACAGAGAGAGAGGGAACACAAGCTGGAGGAGCAGGAGAGGGAGAAGCAGGCTTCCTGCTGATCAGGAAGCCCATGTGGGGCTCTGGGATCTCCAGGACCCTGGGATCATGACCTGAGCTGAAGGCAGATGCTTAATAACTGAGCCACCCAGGCACTTGAATTTAGTAATTTTTCAAAGTAGTTTTCCTTAAGCTCTTTTGGATTTCAGTAACAGGGCTGAGGAAGTTTTTTTTTTTTTACTTTTATTTTTATTTTTTTCTGTAGTTTTCTTCCCTCTCATAAAACATCACCTGTTGGCTGCAGCCAGATTCAGTGGGCCAGTGGGAATCAAACTTGTCCCATTCCTGAGCAACTAAACCTATCTTCTGCTGGCAGTGTGTTTATGGAGCAAAAGCTGGAAAGTACCCTCCACCCCCTACCCCATTATTTTCTCTCATAGAGGAATCCCTGCAGTGTGATTTTTTTTTTTCTTTTCCTGAGTAGTGTCTGTATGTGAATGTCAGAGAAATCTTTTCTTCTCCAATTGAAAAAGAAAAAAAAAACTTGTGTACAAATGTTATATTCTGAACCATAGCTTTTTTTTGTTTGTTTGTTTTAAATGGGTTGTAAATTGGAAGTATTTTTCTGTTTACTGGGTAAGTCATTAAAATACAGTCTTGGAAGAGAGTGAACGCCAACTGTATACAAACTTCTTTTTCACTTGTCAAAAGAGAAATGTGAAAACTACTATTTAGTGTCCAAGTTTCAGTCAAAAGCAAAAACTCAAGTCAAGACCAGTTCTCAAAACATACTTAAATTTTTCCTCTCAAATTTGGTGAAGTAAAAAATTATACATCTGCTTACAAAATTCTTCCTTTTTTTTTTTTTTAAGTTAACTATTTTTCGGGGCACCTGGTGGCTCAGTTGTTAAGCCTCTGCCTTTAGCTCAGGTCATGATCCCAGGGTCCTGGGATCGAATCCCACATCAGGCTCCCTCTTGGTGTGAAAACTGCTTCTCCCTCTCCCACTCCCCCTGCTTGTATTCCTTCTCTCGCTGTCTCTCTGTCAAATAAATAAATAAAATCTTTAAAAAATAAAAAGTTAACTATTTTTCTTTGTCCTTTTTTCTTTTTTTCTTTTTTTAGTAGGCACCATACCCAGCCCTGGAGCAAAGCACAGGGTTTGAACTCATCACCCCAAGATCAAGACCTGAACTGAAATCAAGACTCAGACACCCAACAGACTAAGCCATCCAGGCACCCCCCACAAAATTCTTCTTTTTTCTTTTTAAAGATTTTATCTATTTATTTATGTTAGGGAAAGAGAGAGAGAGAAGGGAGGGTCAGAGAGAGAGAATCTCAAGCAGACTCCCAGCTGAGCCCAGAAGCCCTTGATTTCATGACCCAGAGATCAAGATCCGAGCTGAAATCAAGAGTCGGCTGCTCAACCAGCTGGGCCACCCAGGTGCCCCCCTTTCCTCCCAAGTTCTCTTTGCTATGTACTTTTTATTTGTTAGACTGAGTAGATCATATGTTTTTATGCTTAACAATTTAAAAAACTTAAAATGGTATTTGGCAAAAATTCTCTCTCATTTCTGTCCCTCAGCCATCCAGCTGTTTCTCTAATAGACTAACAGTATTACTCACTTCTTGTATATATTTTTTCAAAACAACACATATGTGTAATTATATATATATAAAACATAGAGTTGTCCCTCTTGTCTGTGGTTTCCGCAGCTTCAGTAACTGGAAACAGGAGATTCTCCTGTTGGTCAGAGGTGAGTCACAGCCTAAGGCTCCATCACACTGCCTGCGTCATTCACCTCTCTTCATCTCCTCACTAGGCATTTGTCCTCTCACATCATCACAAGAAGGTGAGTACAGTACAAGATATTTTCAGAGAGAGACCACATGTCTTACATACATAACTTTCATTACAGTATATTCTCATAATTGTTACACTTTATTGTTGTTAGTTTCTTACTGTGCTTAATTTATATATTAAGCTTCATCATAGGCACATAGAGGAGAAAAAACATTGTAGGTATAGAGCTCATAATAGGTATATTCACCATTTCAGGCATCCACTGGGGGTCTTGGAACATCTTTTGTGTGACTAAGGGGGGAACTACTCTATATGCAAATATATGTGGGTGCTTTTTTTTCCTCGCCTTTTAAAAATAATAGTGTGCTAGTCACATAATTCTGCATTTTTTTCTTGTAACAATGTAGTTTATCATTCTATATCAGCATATAGAGCTTCTTAATTCTTTATTTTTTTTAAAGATTTTATTTATTTATTTGACAGAGAGAGCACAAGTAGGCAGAACAGCAGCCAGAGGGAGAGGGAGAAGCAGACTCTCCGCTGAGCAGGGAGTCCGAAGCGGGGCTCGACCCCAGGATCCTGGGATCATGACCTGAGCCGAAGGCAACTGCTTAACTGACTGAGCCACCCAGACGCCCCTCTTAATTCTTTAAAAAAAAAAAAATTCTTTAGAGCAGTTTTTAGTTCATAGCAAAATTGAGGGGAATATACAGAGATTTCTCACGTACTCCCTGTCCCCGCATGGGCACTCCCTCCCCCATTATCACCATTCCCCACCAGAGTGGTACATTTGTTACAACTGATGAACCTATATTGACATGTCATTATCACCTAAAGTTCATGGTTTACAATTCACTCTTGGTGTTGTAAATCTTAGGGGTTTGGACAAAGGTATAATGACATGTACCCATCATTATGGTTTTATACAGAATATTTTACTATTGTAAAAATCTTGGGCTCTGCCTGTTCATCTCTTCCCCCACCCTTCCACTTCTGGCAACCACTGATCTGATTTTTTCCTCTGTTTTATCTTTTCAGAATGTCATATGGTTGAAATCCTATAAAATGTAGCCTTTTCAGATTGACATCTTTACTCAGTAATATGCATTTAAGGTTCCTCCACATTTTTCATGGCCTGACAGCTCATTGCATGTTAGCACCAAATAATATTGCATTGTCTGAATGTACCCCAGTTTATTTATGCATCTACCTGCTGAAGGACATCTTGGTTGCTTCCAAGTTTTGGCATTTATGAATACAGCTGGCACTTATGAATACGTACAAATATGTGCAGATTTTTCTGTGAACCTAAGTGTTTTTTTTTTTTTTTTAAGATTTTATTTGTCAGAGAGAGAGAGTGTGTGTGCGCACACACACAAGCAGCGGGGAGCTGCAGGGAGAGGGAGGAGCAGGCTCCCTGTTAAGCAAGGAGCTAGATGCAGATGGGGATTCCATCCCAGGACCCTGGGTTCATGACCTGTGCTGAAGGCAGATGCTTAACCTGCTGAGCCAACCAGGCACCTGTGTTCTACATCCTTGCCAGCATTTGGTGCTGTCAGTGTTCTGGATTTTGACCCCTCTAATAATTATTTGGTGGTATCTCATCATTATTTTAATTTTCATTTCCTGGATGACATATGGGGATCATCTTTTCATATGCCTATTTGCCATCTGTATATCATCTTTGGCTGGGGCCTGCTAAGATCTTTGGCCCATTTTTAATTGGATTATTTTCTTGTTGTGTTTTGAGTTTTTTGTGTATTATGGATAGCAATGCTTTTTTTTTTAAAAGATTTTATTTATTTGTTTGACAGAGATCACAAGTAGGCAGAGAGGCAGGCAGAGAAAGAGGAGGAAGCAGGCTCCCTGCCAAGCAGAGAGCCCGATGTGGAACTCCATCCCAGGACCCTGAGATCATGACCTGAGCCGAAGGCAGAGGCTTAACCCACTGAGCCACCCAGGCACCCAGCAATCCTTTTTCAGTTGTGCCTTTTGCAAATATTTTCTCCCAGTCTTGTGGCTTGTCTTCTCATTCTCTTATTACCATGTTTCACAAAGCAGAAGTTTTTAATTTTCATGAAGTCCAGCTTATCAATTCATTTCTTTCATGGTCAGTGCTTTTGGTGTTGTATCTAAAATGTCATTGCCACACTCAAGGTCATCTGAGTTTTCTCCTATGTTATCTTCTAGGAGTTTATAGTTTTGGATTTTGCATTTAGATCTGTGATTCATTTTGGGTTAATGTTTGTGATGGATTTAAGGTCTGTGTCTGGGTTCATTTTTTGGGATGTGGATGTCCAGTTGTTCCAGAACCATTTGTTGAAAAGACCGGTTTTGCTCCATGGCATTGTCTTTGTTCTTTTTTTTTTTTTTTAAAGATTTTATTTATTTATTTGACAGACAGAGATCACAAGTAGTCAGAGAGGCAGGCAGAGAGAGAGGAGGAAGCAGGCCCCATGCAGAGCAAAGAGCCCGATGCGGGGCTCGATCCCAGGACCCTGGGATCATGACCTGAGCCGAAGGCAGAGGCTTTAACCCACTGAGCCACCCAGGCGCCCCTGTCTTTGTTCTTTATCAAAAATCAGTTGATTCTGTTTTTTTCCCCTTTGGTGAGTTCTATACCCAATATGGGGCTTGAATGTGGGACCCCAGCCAGGGTCGAGAGTCGCATGCTTTACTGACTGAGCCAGCCAGGTGCCCCAATCAGTTGATTCTATTTATGTGGGTCTGTTTCTGCACTGTCTGTTCTCTTTAATTGATCTATTTATTTATTTATTTTGCCAATACAAGGCAGTCTTTCTTAATTGTGGTAGCTTTAGAATATGTCTTGAAGTTTAATAGTGTCAGTCTTCCAAATTTGTTCTTTTTCAAAATTGTGTTGGATCTTCTGGGTTCTTTAATTTTTTTAATGGCTGCCTATTTTCCACCAAATAGGTATGCTGAAAAATTTTTAAATATTTTATTTTGTTATTTTTTAAAAGATTTTATTTATTACTTTTTTGAGAGAGAGTGTGAGAGAGCATGAGAAGGGAGGAGGTCAGAGGGAGAAGGAGACTCTCCGTGGAGCTGGGAGCCCAACGTGGGACTCGATCCCGGGAGTCCGGGATCATGACCCGAGCTAAAGGCAGCTGCTTAACCAACAGAGCCACCCAGGCGCCCCTTTACTATTTTATTTTTAAGTAATCTCTATACCCAGCGTAGGGTAGAGAGTCACAAGCTGTATGGACTGAGCCAGCCAGGGGCCTGTGGATGTACTAAACTTTAACCCAGATTAATGGTCAGTTAGGTTGCTTCTGATATTTTGAATAAAATGGTGCAATGATTAACCTTAAATATATACCATATTACACCTAAGTACAGCTTAGTATAACTGTACTTGGAAGTAGAATTGCTAGGTTAAAAGTATGTACACTTGTAATTTTGATAAATATTGCCAAATTGGCCTCCATAGAATTTGTGTTTTTTACTCCTATCAGAAATGTATTATAGTAACAATATCTCCACACTCTTATCAACACAGTTTGTCACCAAACTGTTGATTTTTGCTAATCTGAGAGGTAAAGCTTAGCATCTTGGTATAGATGAAACTTGCTTTTCTCTTACTTCTGGGTGAGCAGAGTGTCACAGCAAAAGGTGTCACTTCATTTTTTTCCAGTAGAGGTCACAAGATCAACTTTGAAAAAGAAATGAATAGTTTTTTTTTTTTTTTTTATCACTGCCTGGTAGAACAGGGCCAACACACTTAACTTTCTTAGATAATGTGCATTTAGTTGCCTTTCACACCTTACTTTCAAATCTTAACATTTACCTTATCTCCCTAGGACTAGGAGAGTTATTCTTTGTTTTTTCTTCTTTTTTAAGATTTTATTTATTTATTTGTCAGAGAGTGAGAGAGAGCACAGCATGGGGAGCAGCAGAGGGAAAGGAAGAAGCAGTCCTCTGAGGAAGGAGCCTGATGTGAGACTCGATCCCAATATTCTGGGATCATGACCTGAGCCGAAGGCAGCAGCTTAACCGACTGAGCCACCCAGGTGTTCCAGATTTATTTATTTGAGAGAGAGAGAGAGACAGAGAGAGAGAGAGAACATGCGCATGTGCATGTACATGAGTGGGAGAAGAACAGAGGGAGAAGGAGAAAATCCCAGGCAGACCCCTTCCCTCAGCTGAGTGTGGATTTGGTCATTGGCGTTTGTGTCCATGATCCTGAGATCTACTTGAGCCTAAATCAAGAGTCCTGGTGCTTGTCCGACTGAGCCATCTCCCCACTCCACCAGAGGTTCTTAAGAATTAAGATTTCAGGGGCGCCTGGGTGGCTCAGTGGGTTAAAGCCGCTGCCTTCAGCTCATGTCATGATCCCAGGGTCCTGGGATCGAGCCCCGCATCGGGCTCTCTGCTTGGCGGGGAGCCTGCTTCCCTTCCTCTCTCTCTGCCTGCTTGTGATCTCTGTCAAATAAGAAAAAAAGAATTAAGATTTCAGCCCATGAAAAACAAAGCTGATTTTCCACAACTTAAAAACATTTGATCTCTTGAGCTCGATGGTTCTCATGACCAACTCAGGTTTAATATCCCATCTCCGTTTGTAATATTGCTTTGAGGACTTTTTATATTTCCTTATAATTTCTGATCTTGGGATGCCTGGGTAGCTCCATCATTAAGTGTCTGCCTTTGGTTCAGGTTATGATCCCAGGGTCCTGGAATCGAGCCCTGAGTTGGGCTCTCCGTTGAGTGGGGAGCCTGCTTCTCCCTCTCTCTACCTGCTGCTCCCCCTGCTGTGTTCACTATATCTCTCTGTCAAACAAATACCTAAGATCTTTCAAAAAAAAAAATGATGGAAATTTGCCAACCCCGACCTGAGCATAGGGAAGTAGAGAGGATTGAAAGTAGGAAAGCCTGCATTTCGTTAGTGCCTCTGTGGTACCTAGTAGTGCGTGCTCTCTCTCTTTATCTTTCTGTCTTTCCCTCTCTTATGTTATTTATTGAGAAGTAAAATTGCATGGATCTTAAGAATGCAATCTTTGGGGGGGGGGAGAAAGTATGATCTTTGGAGTTAGACTTTTTTGAGTTTAAAATCCTAGTGTTATCACTTGGTAGCTGTGGACCTTAGGTAATAACTTAATATCTCTGTAGTCTGTAAAATGGGCCCTTAGGATCATTGTAAGGATTAAATAATACAAATACTTAACCACAATATCGGGCACATAGGAAGTGTTAAAATACCAGCAGTTATTACAAAGTGACAGGCACTGAACTGGTTCATTTTTGGGCTAGATCGTCCTGATTTGGCTGTCAGACTCCAAGGCTCTGTGGCTTTTTTTTTTTTTTTTTTAAGATTTTATTCATCTATTTGACAGACAGAGATCACACAAGCAGTCAGAGAGGCAGGCAGAGAAGGGAGAGGAGAAGCAGGCTCCCTGCAGAGCAGAGAGCCCGATGCGGGACTCAATTCCAGGACCCTGGGATCGTGACCCGAGCTGGAGGCAGCGGCTTAACCCACTGAGCCACCCAGGCGTCCCGGCTCTGTGGCTTTAAATGTGAATTCCCAAGGCTGAGTTCTCTTTTTAGCAATATAGGTTACCAGCACTCTGGCTGAAATAATTTAAAGATGCTGGATACAATGCAATATTAAATGCAATGAACCAGTGTGAAAGTAATGGATACTCAGGCCAAAAGCTAAGTGAGAAGGGATCTGTTGCAATGAAGCTGGCTTTTTCCTTGAGGGCATTTGCCAAACCAGTTCAACTTGTACTTCTTTTTTTTCATGGTCTTGAGGACAAAAGGGATAAGAGACTAGCTAAGACATCTGAGTGGGACCCTTTGGTTATAAAGCTGAGACTTCAGAAGGCTTCTCCCCCAATATAACGGTGAATTAGAATGAAAAACCAAAAACTACTCTCTCCTAAAAACTGTTGAAGACTGTAAGAAAAATCACCTCTCAAAAACTGTGGTTCTGAACAAATGCTTGCTATTTGGTCCCAAGAATTTGTGAACCTAAACTAGCTCTAGTACAGATGTGATGTGTGGAATTACAGTACTAGATGGTTAGAAAAACCTCAAGATGAAAATTTGACTTAAAGTAGCTCCTAGGGTGCCTGGGTGGCTCCGTCGTTAAGCATCTGCCTTTGGCTCAGGTCATGTTCCTGGGGTCCTGGGACTCCCTGCTCAGTGGGAAGCCTACTTCTCCCTCTCCCATCCCCCTGCTTGTGTTCCCTCTCTCTCTCTCTGTCTCCTTCTCTGTCAAATAAATAAGTAAATAAATAATCTTTAAAAATGGGGCACCTGGGTGGCTCAGTGGGTTAAGCCTCTGCCTTGGGCTCAGGTCATGATCCCAGGGTGGTGGGATTGAGCCCCGCATCCCTGCATCGAGCTCTCTGCTCAGCGGGGAGCCTGCTTCTCCCTCTATCTCTGCCTGCCTCTCTGCCTGCTTGTGATCTCTCTGTCAAATAAACAAATAAAATAAAAAAAAAAATAAAGGAGTTCCTACAGGCCTACTTACTGGCTGGCTCAGTTGGTAGAGTGTGAGACTCTTAATCTCAGGGCTATAAGTTCAAGCCCCATGTTGGGCATGGAGCCTTCTTAAAAAAACAAAACAAAACAAAAAAACTCCTACAGTGCATGTGTCCCTGGTACTGTGCAAAAGCCAATTTCCACCTTTCTTATGGAGGAATCTTATTTTTGTCCTAGAAGTCAGAGAATCCCCATCAGTACAGTTTGAACAAAAATAAGTTAAAAAAAAAAAAAGACTGAAAACAAGATGTGAGCTGAAAAATAAGAACTCTAAAGATGAACCAACCTATTTGAAAACCATATAAAAGAGCTTGAAAAAATAAAGATAGAATCACTGAAAATCAGAACTCAGTGAATGGGTTTAACAACAGCCAAATAGGGAAATAGTTAATGGAATGATCCATCTGAAGAAAATCTCCAGTGGCAACACAGAGAAGCAAAGTGATGAAAAACCCGAAAGAAAGGTTAATCAATGTGGAAGTTGGAGAATTCAGATCCCACATAAGTTTACAGTTTCAGAAAGAGAAGAGAGAAAATGAGAAGAGGCAACATTTAAAAGATAATGCCCAGGAATTTTCAAGGACCAAGAAAAAACATAACTGCCCATAATTCATGAGGTCACATGGATCTCAATCATGAGTAAAAAGACTTCCACACGTAGATAAAATATAATTAAATTATAGAACACAGAAAATAGAGAAGATCTTAAGCAAGGTCAGAAGGGAGAGGCAGTTTATCTTTAAAGACATGATAAGGTGCACCTGGGTGGCTCGGTCCCTTAAACATATGCCTTCAGCTCAGGTCATGATCCCAGGGTCCTGGAGCCCCTGGGGCTGAAGCCTGATGGAGCCCTGCATCAGGCTTCCTGCTCAGCGGGAAGCCCGCTTCTCCCTTTCCCTCTGCAGCTCACTCTCCTTATGCTCTCTCCCTCTCTCTCAGATAAATAAAATCTTAAAAAAAAAAAAAAAGACACGATAAATTATCCTGATAATGCAACAACAGAAGATAGGAGAGAATAAAATATTCTTTCTTGTACTGACAGAAATTAACTGTGAGTTTAGAATTTTATTTCCATTAAAAATGTCTTTAAAAAATGAGAGCAGAAACTTTGCAAGACTTCACAAAAACCTAGACTTTGTTGTGCAGATGATCACTAAAAGGGTACACTTGAGGCAAAGGATAATTATTTCCAGATGGATGGCTTCAGGAACAAAAAGTAATGAAGAACAACAACAACAGAAAGGAAAAATTAGTAAGTTAAAGCACATACTGATTAAATAAAATAATAATGTCTTCAGTGGGAACTAGATAAAACAAATGAGGGTGCCTGGGTGGCTCAGTCATTGTCCTGATCCCAGGGTCCTGGGATCCAGCCCCACATTGGGAGCGGGAAGCCTGCCTCTCCCTCTACCATTCCCCTGCTTGTGTTCCCTTTCTCTCTGTCAAATAAATAAAATAAAATAAAAATGATATAAGTTGGAGAAATAAAAGGAGTTAATATCTTATAAAGTTCCTGCATAGTTTGGGAGGAAGTCAAAGATACTAGTTAAATGTAGATTTTGGTTAGTGAAGTGTGTATGTTAAAATTTCGAAAGCAACCATAAAAAATGACTGAACAACTTTCTGGCTAATGGGGTAAATCTTGAAGTCAAAAAAGCTGAGAAAAGAAACATAGAATAAGACAAATAGCAAGTATGGGATGCCTGGGTGGCTCAGCTCGGGTCATGATCCCAGGGTCCTGGGATCAAGTCCCGCATCGGGCTCTCTGCTCAGCAGGGAGCCTGCTTCTCCCCTCTCTGCCTGCCTCTCTGCCTACTTGTGTGATCTCTGTCTGTCAAATAAATAAATAAAATCTTAAAAAAAAAAAGACAAATAGCAAGTACAAAACAAGATATAGAAATAAATGACGAATGTTATCAGTAATTATAAACTGAAGGAACCAAAGATCTTTACACTGGATAAAAAATGAATTCAGCTCTTTGCTGTTTATAAAAGACATGTCTGAAACATAAAGATACAGAGAAGTTAAAAGTAAAGAAAAGTAAAAGAATAGAGAATGATAAATGGATGATTAAAAACCAGAAGAAAGCCTGCAGTATTGACATTGGGCAAAATAGACTTCAGATTAAAAACCAAAAGAAAGGGGCACCTGGGTGACTCAGTTGGTTAAGCAACTGCCTTCAGCTCAGGTCATGATCCTGGAGTACCAGGATCGAGTCCCACGTCGGGCTCCCAGCTTCATGGGGGTCTGCTTCTCCTTTCTCACGTTCTCTTTCTCTCTCTCTCAAATAAATAAATAAAATCTAAAAAACAAAAACAAAAAAGAAAGTTTGGAGTATTGACATTGGGCAAAGTAGACTTTAAATGCTGAAAAGGCATTTTTAGAAAAAAAGGTTAAATTGGTTAAAAGTTTCAACTCATCAGAATGATGAACTTTTTTTTTTAAGAATATTTATTTCTTTTAATATTTATTTCTTTTAATAATATTTATTTATTACAGAGATCACAAGTAGGCAGAGAAGCAGGCAGAGAGAGAGAGGAAGAAGCAGGCTCCCTGCTGAGCAGAGAGCCGGATTCGGGATGCGGGCAGGGCTCGATCCCAGGACCTGAGCCGAAGGCAGAGGCTTTAACCCACTGAGCCACCCAGGCGCCCCAGAAGGATGAACTGTTTAAAAAATTTTAATCTGTATAGTTAGCATATGGTGTTAAGTTAGTTTCAGGTGTAGAATATAAGCAATTCCATATATTAGTGCTGTCGTGGTTAAGTGTACTCTGTATCCCCATCACCTATTTCCCCCATCCCCACCCACCTCCCCTCTGGTAGCCATCACTTTGTCCTCTAGAGTTGAGTCTGTTTCTTGGTTTGTCTTTTTTTTTCCCCCCTTGTTTTGTTTCTTAAATTCCACATATGAGTGAAATTATATATGTCTTTCTCTGACTGACTGATCCTCTTGAGCACAGAATGATGAACCGGATTGCTCAATATAATATATAAGACTATAATGAGAAATGTATACAGTTGATCCTTGAACAACATAGGTTTCAACCACACAGGTCCACTATACATGGATTTTTTTCAATAAGTGCGATACTGTAAATATGTTTTTTCTATTGATTTTATTAACATTTTGTTTTCTCTAGCTTACTTTAAGAATACAGTATATAATATATATAACATGAAATATGTATTAATTGCCTGTTTATGTTATGCATAAGGCTACTGGTCATCAGCAGGCTGTTTTGGGGGGAGGCAAAAGTTATATGTGGATTTTCAACTGTGTGGGATGTTGGCATCCCTTTCCCTGCATTATTGAGGGGCCAACTGTATTACTAGTGAGATTTTAGTCTATTTCCTCAGTACTTGATAAAGTGGGGGGAAAGATCTGTGATCATGTACAAGATTTGAGCGGTATAGTTTGAATAAGTTTGAGGTGATAGGCATGAAAATCACTATCTCAAAACTGCAGACTATGCATTTTTTTCAAATACACTTAGAACATTTGTAAAAAAACATTCAAACTTTGTTACCAGGCAAGCTTTACAATTATTTAAATTGTACAATTATAATTTTCTAAAGATTTAATTTATTTACTTGACAGAGAGAGAGTACAAGCAGAGGGAGCAGCAAGGAGAGGGAGAAGCAGATTTCCGCTGAGCAGAGAGCCCCATGTGGGGCTGGATCCCAGG